>VWPW01012697.1:142758-163868 GCA_013389825.1 Crypturellus undulatus
CCGTCGCGGCCTCGCACGCGTGCGCCGTTGCCCGCGGTAGACGTTGGCGGCCGTTGGTGACCGTTGGCGGCCGTTGGCGCGCCCGCCCCGCGGCCGTGACTCAGCGCGGGGGGCGGCGCGCTGAGGTGACTCCGCGGGCCAATGGGGAGGCGGGCGGCGGTCGCGCCAGCGGCCGCGGAGCCCGGTGAGAGAGCGGCCATGGTAGGAGCGCCCTCCCCTCCTCCCTTAGTCTAACACCCTCGTTTCAAGAAATGACAGTCCTGGAAAATGCCCCTCTTCTTTTTCTATCCCCCAGCTCTTTTCAGTAGATGCCAAAAGAATGTGTCTCTAGTCTGTTGTGTAGACGGGGAAACCAGAGACCGGGAAAGGGACTAGGACTTCGTGACTGTGAAGAGCCTGGAATTAAAAGCCCCTAAGTTCAAACAGCAATGCTGTACGCAGGAGGAAATGCTCAGTATTGTTTGTTTATCATGGTAACTAAAAGTAATTAAATCATTTTTTTTCCACCTGCCGGTGACTCCACTAAAATCATATTGTAGTATCCTTTTACACCTGTTATCTTACACACCTGAATAGGAAAGTGCATAGCCAGGATAAAAATGAACTAAGGAAGGATGCTACACTTTCTAAGTCTCTACAGAAAGCAGAAGTGGGCTCTGCTAGGTGCAAAAGGAGTGAACGGTAACAAAATAGCGCTGAAGCAGGAGGGCAGAATGGGCAGGAAAAGGGATAAAGGCAAATTAGTTAAACAAAATTAGTTAAAGAGGAGGCTGCCAATTGCAGGCTTCAAGAGCAGGTCTGGGGACCTGTGCTGGTCCCCAGCACATAACACACAGCAGAACCCAGACAGGAGGTCATTTCAGAGCAGTTGGCAATTAATCCTTACATTTTGCATTAACTTTCCAGTTATAATTTGAAAGTCTCTCTGCAGTTCTCCTAGCTCCGTGTCCTGCTCTTTGTACAGTTCACAACTAAAGCAAAATGTTTGGCTGGGCCTGATGCAATCTCAAGCGTGCGTTCCTGTTTGTTTTTATTCTCCTGCATTTCCAATTACAAAACCACAATAACAGTTTCACTGCAGTATTAAAACAAAGCAAAAAAACGAGCCAATGAAGGCAGTTTCCATCAGAGTATGGCTACTAAGGTTGTTCACCTAATCCCGAAGAGAAAAAAATGTGCAACTGAGCCCAGGAATTACTGGTAATGCTTGCAGTTTTGTTTCTGTCGCATCTAATGATCTATCTAGATGTTTCCATATCACATCTAAATTCTTGTCAATGGGCAGTCATTCCGGGCAGTGAGAGGACCTGGCAAATAATGCCATATTTGACATAAATACAGATAAATATAGCTAGCTTTGTGTGTACTGGCTGCAGATTCTGACCAGGGCTCCCTTTGCTGCATTAGTGTAGAATAAGATCCTGTATCGTGTGTTCTTAGTAAATGGATATCCGAGCAAATCCTCCCACTATAACAGTCCAGGACTGCACTCATATACCACCTCACTACCATCTGTCACTATTCTACTTAAATAAAAACATAATCAGAACGGACTGAAGCAGAACTGCTGTCCTTCCACAGTCTCAATAACATGCATCTTTCTCTACTTCTTTAGGAAATCCTGAAACTAGATTCCTAGCTTTAGAAAGTTCTATTTTGTGTTCAGTTATTTAGCACATCCAACCATCTACTGCTCAACATAAAATAACCCACAAAAGAATGCTCGTCATTTCTTATGGTTCCTTGTGCTAGGTCATGTTTTGCTGTTTTACAGTGCAAGTGTGGCCATGGTGCAGATAAGATGTGTGGCTGTGGAGAATGCCAAATGCTTGCACAAGAACTGCAGGCTTCTGTTAGCAGCAGGACACTATTTTCCTCTTTTTTTTTTAATATTCTGTTCTTTTTCACAGGGTGGCAACAGTGAGAGAGTCCTCACATGACTTCCCTGGAACAATCTACCCATGGATTCTGAATTCCATGTGTTGCACTGCATTTAGTACCTAACTGCTCTCACCAGCTACATCTAGCTACAGTACAGTATGGTACTTCCTCTGCCATCCCACGCAAGTCTTAGCATGGTCCTGACGCAGCTTTGGCCGAGTCCAGTGCCTGGCCACAGTGTGGGGTTAGCACAGCTAGGCACCATTTCTAGAAGAGTTTGGAGTAACCTACAGAACTAGGTGGCTGAGAGGTCTCACTCTGTGGTCATGACACGTGCCATGCAGTTGCAAGAGAGCAGTCAGTGATAGCGTCATTTCTAAAATTGCTCATTAATGATGAAATCCTGAACCAGCACGCTTTTGCCACTCTGTAATATTCCCTACCTTGCCTGATTTCTTTCTGGATGCAGTGTGTTGGGCAATGCTGGCTTGTTTCCTAAGGTTGGGATCTAAAACTCTCCACAGACTTTAAAAAGATCTGCCCATCCAAGTATTTTTCTTTGACTCTTCTACTGGTCTGTGTATATCCAACCATTATCTCTCACCTAATTCTTAATTCTTGTACTAACAATTTGTAATTTATCTATTCACTTTGTGATTGTACAATTTCCGGTGCAGTGGAGTTCCTGTCTATGGTCTAAGTTCATAATTACCATGCAAATGTATGGTAACAAAGTTAAGCTGTATACTTTTCTGATAACAAAACTAGGTTAAAAATAAAAACAGAAAAGTTTATCAAAGCTTAGGCACAGTTTCTTGCACAGCAGTACATACACTCATAGAAAAATAAAACCCTTTGATTCCAATGTGGGACATTAGATTTTCCTGGCAAGTATTCTGCTAGTGAGCAAAATGTCTACTTAAACCAAAAAGTTAATTATTTAATGCATTATCAACAATGTCCGGCATGTTTACCACTAAAATTGGAGTTCGTCCTCAGGCACAGACTGCTTGGATTGTGAATGCACCTGGTAATGCAGGCACACTGTGCATGTGATAATGAATCGGTAAAGACAGAAGATAAGCTTTTAATTTACAGTAAATTTATAAGCAAATACGGCTTTAGAATTCGGTGCTGACATTCCCTGCACTAGCCTATGAAACCCAGAGTATTTTAGGGTTCATCTGTTTTCATTCCACTGTAAATGTTAGAAAACAAATGGTCTCTGTTTTTGCAGTTGCCTAATTAAATGTCCAACCACCTAAAAATGGTAGTTCCCCTAACTCAAGTTACTAGACTTCCTTATATAGTATACTTGATCATCTGCTGAATCCTTCTGTCTGGCTCAAATTTCTTTCTTCATTCCCTCAAGCAGAATGGTCTAATACTACGTTTTGTCCTTCATTTGGTTTATGCCACAGTAGTACTCATTAGTGTCTGAAACCTGGCATTTTTTTCACATTTTTAGTGTCTGTTTTATTTGAGAATTTCATAAAAACATGAAAATAACAACAACAAAAAATGCCATTTAGTTGTACAGATTTCTAAAATGTTTTGACTCCTTTTTTGATGCCAGTTTTGTCTGTCCTGCTAGTTTTGCTTTGTTTCTATTTCTGGGATTGACTATTCTCACTGTCTTTAATGGCAGATGCTTAAAAATTCGAGTCATACACAACTTTTTTAAAAAAGGAAGAATGTCATCCTTACCCCAGAAAATGTTTCTTAGTACAGGAGTGACATGACTATGAAACCATGTCAGTTTTGATAGTGTCGCATCTAAGCAGATGCTGGTGTCCTGCAGCAGTGGTCAGGTCTGCCCACCCTTTGCTGGCTTCAGTGTTCTGATTTTGCTTTGTACATGGTCCCAGTCCCCAGGTAGCAGAGCGAGCTGCCAACTCCTGCAGTTGGTCAGTGCCCTGATGGCAGCACCTTCTCTTCTTCTGTGGCCTCGCTGATAAGAAGGGAGATGGTGACCTAATGCTCAGCAGGATTATGACACCACTGGAAGTTCTGTAAACTTTAAGTAATCAACAAGGAGGGGAAGCGGCAAAGGAAAAGGGAAGCCGAGGGGCTGGCCTTGCCAAATGATTGATTTTAGGGCTGCAGTTTTGCAGGAGTTGTTTGGCTGGAGTCAAAGGCAGGGTAGGAGGCACTGATTGTCTGTGATGATAATGCACTGATCAGCAATCAGCGTCGTTGGGGCTTGTATTGCTTAGCTTGGTTTCGCACCAAGTTCTTTTGCACTTGGTTTAGTGCTAGCTTTGCCTTCTCCCCGACACACACACTAAAAAAAAGTCTCCAAAAGGGGAATCTGCAGTCAGTGAACTACTGGAGATTTTTTTTTCCTTTTCAGAATATAACATGTCTTGGAGATGAAAGTCCATAAAAAAGCATTTCTTTTTCCTTTAGGTCTGCATCCAACTGTCAAAAACCATGAAAACCTTAATGTTCCCTTTGTGTCCTCAGTGCTTTCTACAGTCAAAACTCAAATAATTCAGCTAAATATATCAGCCCTGCTGGAAGTCTACTTGTACTGGTGGAATCTGTACTGGAGAAAGTAATTTAGCTCTAAGTCTGTAAATAATCAAGCTTGAGCTATCTAAATACAACCGTAGAAAGCTTGGAAAATAGTGAACCCTGATAAGTGAAAGCAAACACAAGATATGAATATAACGGCGAAGTCATTGACATGTTCTTTCCTCAGTCAAAGCCCAGAATTCCTGAGCAGACACGTTCAAACACAGACCTGTATTCTGCTCAGACAAGATACATGCTGAGGTTTAAGAAGGTGTAAGAAATTCATGGTCATGCACACCTCTGTGGAAAACATCCTGCTTTGGACTGAAATGCTTTCCATCCCAAGGCTAGTTCTTCATAAAACCAGTGATTCCATGTGTGACTACCAAAACTTTTGTCCCCAAAACTGCTTCCAAAGCACAACAAATCAGCAAGTCAAAAGTAAGATTATCAGTCGTGCATCTGAAAGGAAATAGTATAAAACATGCTTTGAGAACTATAACAAAGCTGCAGACTTCCCAGGATATAACTTTTTCTTTGCTATTCCTCTTATCTCTTACAAACTCTAAAATAATGATCCTAATCCTGAAGAGCTAATGACATTTGAAAAGCAACTGTTCCTGTCAGGAATGTTGTTGCCTTCTTCTCCATCTCAAGTCTACTATTTCTACATCAGACTGCCTACCAATATTGAATCATCCTAGCTGACAGGTTTCGAAAATTATTGCTCGGAGGCTGTAATGATTCACTATATTATTAATTCATCACAATGCAAACCTGTCCTTCTTTCCTGTAGCTAGCAAAAATGTATCAGCGATAACCAACTTTAGATAAAAGGAAAATACATAAATATTTTATGTAAAAACTCTTCTTATATTAAGGTATGCATTAAGTGCTAACAGACCTCAGATTAAAGTTAATTCTGTAACCCTACTGAGAGAATAAAGTGACTAAAGTAAGTTTTACTGATATTTGGGTAAGTACTGATATTTGGGGTTTCCTTGCTGGGGCAGAAGAGTCCTTGACTTTTGAGCAGCTAGATATATAGAAGTGTTTATTCCATATTTTTGCTTTTTGGAAAATGATTTAATTCTGCTTATTGCTTGGTTTTGGTTATCAGAAGTAGGTTTACTTAGTTTTGAAGTGAAAAATCTGCAATATCTCAGCTAATGTCATTAACGAAAGCTGTTATATAAATGGATGAAGAGGGTTTTAATCTCCTCAAGAAAGAGGCACTTAGAGCAATGAGCTGCTGACTCCCAGCAGCATGAACAGGCGATGCTGGCCACTCCCCCCGACCAGAAAAATGCTTGCAGAGGACCTTTGTAAGATGACTGTATTTATAGAGTTCTCCATTTCAACCCTGTTTTACAGATTTTGCAAAAAAGTGATATAATTCAGGCCCTTGCCAGTTTTTTGTACTCTTGGTAAGGTTTAACTGTGAGTATTTGGGAAGATAGAATGGATCCAGCATTTTTCTTAAACATCTGTGTGTTGTTAACAGGCGCTTTCTCACTTCTGCCATCACAACCTGCGCAGGAGGCAGGGAGGCTGCACAGATGAAGGGCCGGATGCAAGGCGGTTTGGGACCTTTGCCCCTCTTTGCAGCGTCTTTGCACACTGCCTTCTCACCCATGCCAGCTGCAGAGCTGTGAGGAGGCTCTGATCTGGCAGCACAGGCTGTACATCTCACTGATCTTCAGCCTCTGAGTCAGTATCAGATGATTAGGAGCCAGAGCTGAGATGCTGCTCGGAGATGACCTGTCTTAGAGGCAATTTCTTTCAATTCTTGGGGATTTTATTTGATTATGGCTTATAATAAGGACTGGTTCTGGATTTAAAGTACACTTGTTCTGGTTTTAAAGTACAGTCATCCTCTCAGTGCTTGTGATAACAGTATCTTCAGGTAAAATTTGAGTCATATGAAAACACCATTATGTTTAAAATTCCTTGGGCTTAAACAACTGATCCCTTCAATCTTGCCTTATGTCAGAACTAACTTAATCTTAGTGTTTCTGGGATAATTTGCTCTCAAAAACATATTAGTGATAAAGATAATGATGAAAATTTTACTGAAAACATAGAAACACAGAAGGTTCAGACAAAAAAAAAATCCCGCAGATGCAGTCCCAGAGCAATCAATTCTCTTTTAACTATTTGCATCAATTCTGAGCAATTAATCAGTAAATAAGGTCTTTAGCTGTTGTTTAGTCCAGCATGTTCCCTCTCCAAATTTAGACTGAAGGCTTATATAAAACTCTTATTGTTGCCCATGAATTTTAAGCAGGAACACCATAAATTATGTCAATTTTACACATTGTCCTTCTTTATTTCTTCCTTGAGGACATGCATGTGAACTTGACTCAGGTACTTGATTCATTTTTTTGATTTCTGCATCTGGAGTAGTTACACAGTTAAGAGATGTGACTTGACTTTGCAAAATGATGCAAATATGATTTTATTCTTGTTTCAACTTCATGTTCAAATTTCTATGAAAGGAGAAATGTCCTTGATAACTCAGTAGTAAATCCTTCCCTCAAAATATAGGTGATGTTGAAATGAGTGTAGTCCCTCCAAAATGCCATAGCACCACAATTGCTGAATTAATGTAATTTTAGAAATGAAATTAAAAAGCAGTTCCTTTCCATCCAAGCTCAAAATATTTAGGAAAACTAGATTTAGGTGGCAAAAAATAGATCAGCCAATTTGGAAAATACAGCATTTAATGGAGGAGAATTAGTCTGTAGAATTAAAGGATGTGTTTCCTGTTTCTCATTTCTATCACCGTTCTGAAAGTTGAGAAATATTTAATACTTTAGCCTAATAGGAAATGTCAGCATTTTAGCGTAAGTATTTGCACAAAAAGTCTAAAATAAGTGTGTATTTACCAATAAAATGCAAAGAAAGCTTTTGGAAGTGGTACATCAAACACCTGTCTTGAGGGAGGTTATAAGGATATAAAATGTGGGCAAAAGATAAGACAGATTTGAGCATCTCTCAGGAGACAGTAAGAAAATCTAATTCAATGCTGAATTGAAAACAACTTTATAAGTAGAAACAACTTTAGTTGGTCCAGTATTAAAATACTGAAAATGAGCATGTAACCAACTCTGGCTGCTCTACTCATCATTCCCTAGGCTTTTCCCTTACACACAAAAGGTAGAGAATGTCAGCTACTGTAGTTCGGCTGACAAATTTAAAATGACTTATAAGCACTCACATATACATATAATATTTTTTTTTAAATTGTATTTCAGGGTTGTTTTGAGAAAATGACTGTATTCAGAAGTCACCACACTGCCCCAAAACATTTATCTTTGGTCCTGAAGTTTGGCATCAGTGTTTCTTGTATACACGTGTTTTGAATAAAGTCCATGGAAATCATTTACTTAATAGAAATTAGTGAAATGCATTTCATTAGCTCTAACGTTCTGGGCTACCGACCTTTTGTTCTTCTAGGGTTTATACTTTCCATATTCTGTTATGCAAATTCAAGAATTCAGCAGAGACTTTTCTCCATTCCAGCCACCTTTGCTACAGTAAAATCTCCTGCCGACAAATTTACATACCGTGACCAATCTCTCCAGCCTAGCAGCTTCTGCCTACAAAAACAACATGGGCTTATTATATTATTATTTGCACGTTAGAGACATTGTGCTCAGCGTATCAGGCACAAGAAGAGTTCTAATCCCAGTGACTTCAGAGCCTGCGAACAATCAGGCCACAATCTCAAATCACATAAAGCAACACAATTTCCCTGAAGTCTGTAGATTTATAGATTTACATCACACAAAGGGTCTTGCTCATTGTTTGAAACAGGTGAAGCTTTTCTTTGGTTTTTGTTTTTCTTTAAGCCTAGGAACAGGTAAACACACAGAGCTCTGTATCTAGCTCACTCAAGAGCCTCTTAGAGGAAGGTGGCAAAGGCCCAGTCAGAAAATATAGACAAGAATTCTACATAATAGAATAAAAAAACAAAGTCATACCCACAGGTAGCTCATGGTCATATCAAAGTACATGTCTGCTGATCTGAACTCTCCAGACCCTGTTACTCCCTCACCCTCTGCAATTTGGGCCTCCCTTGTAGTCATCCATCCTGCTGATAGCAGATGCTCCTCCCCTGCGAGCCGACGTGCCTGCCCAGCTCCTTCCCAGTGTTGCACCTTGCTTGCGTGTGGATGGGATCGTGCTTATTGCTCATCTATCTTGGCAAGGGCAGATGCAGTTCATCCTGTGTAATTCTGCTAATCATGGCAGATCCTGCCTGATACAGTTTTCCCACTTTCTGTTTCAAATTGTTCCTTACAAGCAGGTTACCTGCCTGTGCAGACATAAATACAGTTTAGTGTGAAGACATCTTTTGCCTCCAATATTGTTTGGATCTTTTTTCTTTAGTAGTTTACTAATTTCCCATGATCTTCCCTCTGGGTAGCACTTTTAAATATAGCATATAATCCTTACAAGGAAAAACAGCATAATAATGATATATAAAAATGAATTCAAAATTTTGATCAAACAAAACATGAACTGATAATTATACCAGTAAGTATAATCTCACACCAAGAATAAATTATTTTCAGTTCTTTCAACACAAATGCATGTGCCATTTTTATTGTCCAGGAGATTTTGTCTAGGAGATTCCAGGAGAATCTCATCTCATGCAGATCCAAGTGTTTCCCAAGTTTGGCATGGAAAGATCACATCCACAGTACTGCTTTACACCTTTCTGATTTCCAGGTGTTATGCTGTTCCTCATAAATTTGAGCTCTTTCCCTGTTTATCTTACCAGAGTTTTTACTTCCCTGGTACCTTTGTGTCTGTCTATAGAGCTCTGCACCTGAAATGAATGTCCAGACCTGGCAAACCCTCCCTTATAAGCCCTTATTTTAGACTCTCTGTCTGACTGACTTACCCACCTGGCCAGTTTACATGGCACTACTAATGCCAAACTCATCACATAGGTTAAATTCTCAGTTTATCTTGGAATGTCTCCATGCAAATCTAAACCTACATCCATCAGACCCAAACGAAAAAGCTGCGAGGCTTTACCAGCAAGGCAGTACGCAGAGGAGCTCCATGCGAGTTAGCCACACACTCCTGCACCAGGAAGGCTTTCCTCCCTAAGTCACAAGGAATATCCTGCACTGTATAGGCTGTGTGGAAATACCTGAGCAGCATCGAAGTGAGATAGCAATAGAGCTATGTCAACGGGACACTCCACCCAGCATAATGCACCTCCTGTGAAACCAACAGCTTTGGAGTGATTCCAAGACTTGACTTAGGCAGATGTGTCTGCATGGCACGATTTGAAGCCAGGTCCTAGAGGCAGTTTTCAAGCACTGCTGCCTCCAAATATTCTGCCACCTTGTCACTATGAGTTCACTGCTGAGACACAGTCCAGAGACTGGAAGTCACCAGTCTGTTTGCATCTGCCTCACTTCTCTCCTTCACAAATATTGTGGCAAAGACTTCTCTAACCAGTATAGGAACTGCATTTTTCACTCCCTCATCCTAAAAAATGTGAATTCCTCTCTCTTTTCTAGATAGCAGCAAGACCTTTTGGGCTTGTTTTCCTTACCTGGGACATGCCTCATCTCATGTTCCCACAACTTTGCAGATTCTGTTCTTACTGCTGAGGTCTAGCCCCAGATTTTCTTGCTGCTTCCATCCTCATCCTGTCAATACCAGCCACATACAAGGACCACACGTTTCACAGAGCCTTCCAACCTTACAAATAGATAATAAAATCACAGAGGACAGACTTAGCACAGTTTCCAAAGGGCAATATGTTGCCCTGGGTTACTGGAAGTTGGATAAGGATAACCACTGTCTTATCCTATTTTCTGGGTAGCCCATAAGGCACCAAGCTCGGGCTTAAATTAAAAAGCAAACAGAATAATTAGCTTCCTACATTCAAATTGCGAGTCCAGACATTTCGGATCCAACCAGGATCTTTCATCAGTGGAATCTGAAAGAAACAAAGAATAATGAGGAATAATACATTTAATTAACTATTCACAGAAGTTAATGGATCCAGTCCTCAGCTACTGTCCTTGAACACAGCTGCACTAGTGCATACATCTCCTGTGATTCCTTTGCAAGCGACATTGCTGATGTGCTCAGATCTCTTTTCACCATCTTTTTTCAGGGTTATTTTGCAGTAAGACTTAATAGAGCTCTATTATCTGCTGGAAGCTTGGAAGTAGAATATCCCTGTGAGAACTGAAGAAGCACAGACCACCACAAGCTCTATTTACAATTTTGTAGGATGTGGATGCCCTATGCAAAGGACAGATCTGTCACTCCACCTGGCGTGGCTTTCTGCACAGGGAAATGACCTTATCATATTTCATCATCCCTAGTACTTGTTCACAGTGTAGGAAGATCACTAATACCCAACACAATGAAGGAAATAATTCTGCAGGACAAGAAGGCTGCATGACCATGGCAGCCCCTTTGGAGCCACTTGGGATTCAGGAGCTGCTCTGCCACAGCAGAGCCATGACTTTATCCTCTAGAAGGCTTCTACTGAAAACGGCACCAAACCCTAAACAGAATGACAATACTTTCTGAGTCACAACACCAAGGTTAAGGTAACAAATGGCTTCTGTAAGAACTTTTTTTATTTTTTTGTAATGCACAAAATTTTTGAGGTAATGAATGAAAACAATGATGACTTTATTTTTATAGAAGCCATACTTGCAAGATGCACTGAAATAAATTAATATGTAAAAAGAATTATAAAGCTTCTAGTGTTGCTAGAGATGATGGGGTACACAAATAAAAGGAAAAGTTACTGAAGAAAAATGCTAAGCTGTGTTCTACAGTTACTCCATAGTGGAATCTTATACCAAAAGGAATGCCACTATGTACTTCCATTGGATACATAAATACAGTGATAAGAATAAATCCTTTGAAATATTACCCCTTGATGTTAAGTAAAATTATCATTCGGATTTGGTGGTGGTATGTGCTCTGAAAACATTCACACACTCATTTTTTTTTTTAAGCATCAACAAAACTCATTTTACTCCTTACCATTTTGAGGTAACATGACACCCAGAATACTCACTGGTATCTTATATAGCAAATAGAAAAGTCATGAAATTACCCTCTTTTTCTGAACTATGTCTCACATAAATATAGTTAACAAAATTAGAGTAACAAAAAGGAGGAATGAGAAATAGAACAGGGATTGCAGAAATAAATTCACTCAATTCTGATGAGCTTTCTTAAAGGTTCCATTAATGTTCATTGCACTCACAAACACACACTCTTAGGCAACATTTCTTGTGGGTGACATGAAAAGTAAGTTTGAGGTGGCATCATCCAGAGGAGACAGTAGAGGTCTGGCACGTAGCCCTTCACTGTGCATAATGACACCTTGCACTCAGAGCCTTCCATTAAGGATTTCACCATGCTCTTCAAACACCAATTAACTGTGTCTCTCAACAACCTTATGGGCTGGGGAGTATTATTAATTCCATTTTCCAGATGAATAAACTGAGATACGCCCTGAATAAATGACTTACTCTGGGCTACAAAGGAAGTTTAGCATCAGAATTAGAAGCAGATCTCTTTCCATCTGGCCCATTACTTTAATGACAAGACTAGCCTTTCTCTCCTCAGAACCAAAAAAAAAAAATACTGGTATTGCTGTATCAAGGAGTAAATGTATTTGCAGGCTAAATTATGAATTGAAATGCAAATGTGTGCTGTGTGCAAATGCTAGACTTAATGTAATTAGATTTTCCAGTTGTAGAATTAGAATTCCAGAATTAGATTTTCCTGTTGAGTTTCCAGTTCACAATGCATCTTGTTTCTTTGGTGACCAAGAGGATAACTTGAAAGTATCGTATCAGGTGACTGCTCAGTGATAGCACTGAATATCTGAGCATCAGATCAAAATTCACAGTACGTTTGTATATATTTAATGATGCCTACTATATGTAAAATGCATATAGTGCATGTGTGCCATGGTTTTGCTAGGACAAGTTTCATTTCCTTTTTTGCAGCCTGGAGGGTGGATCTCAGCAGGTGATTTTGTCACTTTTCAAGTTCAAGGAGGACTTCCATCTCACAGGGACTGGTGACAGCCCATCGGCATCCTGGCTGCCTCGCAAGCACAGGCTACATATAGTAGAGGCTAGATGTTTGGTGTACCACAACTGTGGGTCATTCCCCAGAAAATGCTTGACCCACATTTTGGCTGTAAGCTCAGGATTTTCCAAAGGAAATCAGTTGTAAAAAAGCAGAATATTTGGGGGAGCACCGATGAGTCTCCAAGAGCTGCTTCCATGATGGGCTGGAATCATCAGCCGAGCTGGAACCAGGGAGTGAAGATGGGCAGCGTGCCTTTCTCCTTACTCTCAACATCAGGGACATGCAGGGCGGATCAAGAGTATTCTATATTAATTTATCCTTCTTCCTCCTTCCTCTGCTTTTTCACTCTAGTCTGGATCTGACCCAGCTAGAAAACACAATCCAGCTGAGGTGATTTATTTTCAAGCATCTCTGTTCATGGAAAGGTTAGGCTGACCCTCCTTCCTCTGTTTCTCCCTTCTGTCTTTTCTTTCCTATCCTTTCTTTTCTTTCTTTCTCTCTTTTTTTTCTCTTTCTCACTTTCCTTCCATTTTCTTTCTCCTCTTCCTTTTATTTTCCCATTTTTGTTTTCTTTCTTTTGTTCTTCCTCTTTTTTTTCTGACTTACTTTCTCATTATCTCTCTTTTTTTCTCTCCTTTTCTTTCTTTCTTTCTCTCTCTCTTTCCTCACTTCTTAAAAATAATGTTCCTGACAAATCAAATCCATGATTAGGTAAATAAATCTCAAGAAGACAATGATAGGAACTGCCACAGGAAAACAGTATGTTTCATTAGCAGAGAAGTCAACAGTGTTTTGCAATAAAGTTCGTAACTGTACAGCAGTGCTGCTGCCTTCGCATGCAGTTCCTCTGAAAAACATTGAGCAGAGCCAGTCTTGTAAACACGCTTTGTGTGCTGCTGTAACAACCACGTGGCTCTCCAGGAGCCCTGCCAGCAGTTTAAAAGTACAGCTAATGTTGCAGTGAAGTATTTGATCTTTAGAGTTGTCTAACCTCGTATCCCTCTTGCATTTGAAAAACAATCATAAGGAGCTTTCATTTAGTCCTGCAACTAATGGGAAAATTACGTATTTATTGAATTATGTTTTGTCCTTTCTCCTGAGCACCTCTTTTTCAAGACAACTGTTATAAATCCACTGTGTAGTTTTCTTCTTTCCTAGAAAGAAGGGAAATGAAAAAGACACAGTATATCCTATCTTCTTCTTATAGGCTTCCTTGAAGGCTCCTTGTAGCCTTCAACTATGCTGGTATCACTAGTCACTCTGTTGACCCTGGAGAACAAAGATAACCTGATGCTTAAGGCAGTGAAATAGGACACAAAGGGCTATTCTGGTACTTCCAAACTAAACAGCATCCAGGCACAGCCTAGGTGCTGGACATGATCATCTGTACTGTTCACTTGGTAAAACAGCACTTGATGTGGCTGCAGTCCTGGCCAGCTAGCGGCCTCCCAGTGTCAGCTGGCAGAGTTGGGGAATTAGTACGGCTGTTTTCCAGTAGGCAGCCTGAAAATGGCTACACTGCATCGCATGAAGGTCCCCAAGCCATGCCAGGTAGTTTCCAAGTCACAAGCTGGGCCCTGACACTTTCATTCACCAGCACTGGTGTAACCATGAGATCCTCGCCCTAGTGGTGCAAGTCCTGTCCCATAAGCAGTTTGGTATCTGAATAAAAAAAAAAATGAAAAAAAAAACAGCTGTAGGAAACCATCCCATGCCAGCAAAGGGACAACCTGGATGACCTAAGAGGCTCTTCAGTCTCAAATTTCAGAGTCAATTGCATGACATCACCTGACCATTGATTAATTCATTATGCTGATTGCAACAGATATTGTAAACAAAATTACTCATCTGTGAATTACTCAAGCAACTTAAAACTGGCTCCTTTGGTAATAATGCCTTCTGATGTAGCTAAATGCACCTAGTACACATGCTTTTTGCTTTCCTAGTAATACCAGGTAGAAATATTTCTTCCCCTGAGGGGTATCAGATTAAAAAAAAAAAAATACAAGACTCATCTTTGGAGAATGGAGCATTTTTTCTGTAGTGTGGGTCCCAAATGCAGGCTGGGTGGTCTTATCATAGAATCATAGAATGAATACGATTAGAAAAGACCTTTAAGATCATCAAGTCCAACCCTAAGCCCTTCAGCACCCTGCCTGCCAAACCATGTCCCTCAGTGCCTCCTCTGCACGTTTCTTGAACACTGCCAGGGACGGTGACTCCACCACTTCCCTGGGCAGCCTGTTCCAATGCTTGACTGCCTTGACTGCTCTTTACATGTAGACATTCTTCCTCATATCCAGCCTGAACCTTTCCTGGTGCAACTTGAGGCCATTTCCTCTTGTCCTATCAGCAGTTATTCTGGAGAAGAAATCAATTCCCGCCTCACTGCAACCTCCTTTCAGGTAGTTGCAGAGATCAATAGGGTCTCCCCAAAGCCTTCTCCAGACTAAATAACCCCAGCTCCCTCAGCCGCTCCTCATAAGGTCTGTGCTCCAACCCTTCACCAGCTTCATTGCCCTTCTTTGGGGGGCAGCACCAGCTCCAGCACCTCAATGTCCTTCTCGTGGTGAGGGGCCCAAAGCTGAACACAGTTTTCGAGGTGCGGCCTCACCAGTGTCGAGTACAGGGAGCCGATCTCTTCCCTGGTCCTGCTGGCCACACTGTTCCTGATAGAAGCCCGTGGCCTCCTTGCCCACCTGGGCCCGCTGCTGGCTCATGTCCAGCACCCCCCGATCCTTCTCTGCTGCTCAGCTCTCCAGCCGCTCTGCTCCAAGGCTGTCGCGCTGTGTGGGGTTGTTGTGACCGAAGTGCAAACCTTTTGGTAAGAGGATGCTGTCTCTGCTACGCAGTATCTTGTGAGCAGCAAAGAGGAAGAAAGGCCTTCTATAAGATAAGATGAAGTTTCTACATTCAGCATAAGACCAAATTACCTTCCAAACGATCTGCTGAAAGAAAACCATTTCCTAGTAACTGGAATAGTCAGGTAGGACTAGGTTCTCTGGAGTGGCTTGGCTATAGCCAGTTGCAACTTGGGGCATCAGTAAATAATGTCAAAGAATGGATTAATATTTCAGAATGTATCAGAAATGTGACTACAGAGATCACATTCAAAAGGCATAGCCACTTAACCCACTAAGCCAAAGAATTTCTTCCTCTAAGAAGGCTACCTCACTCAAACCTGGCCTTGCTTATCATTTCCAAGTCAAAACCACAATTGTGTTCAAGCCTTTCATTAGCTGCAGGGTCCCAAGGCATCGCGTGATCACAGAGGTGTGGGGATAGGGTGGGATGATCCCAATGACTTGCATCCTTCCCTGCCTAACCCTCATAGGCCTGCCCCTCAGGGACAGCATGGGAGCCAGGACAGCTCATATAGCATAAGTATGATGTACTCCCTGCCCCTGTCCCCACTGAAGATAGGCATCCTTTTATTTTGCACTATATCAAATTCCTAAATGATTTTAAAATCTCTGAATGCATTATAACCCAATGTCTAAAATAAAAAGGAAAAATAACCATGGTTTATGCTCCAATTTTGCTAAGTATCAGTGGGACGAGAAGAACTATTGAACTGCTCTAATGTGAGGACTCAGCAAAGTCCAGGCATAGTGGTTTTCTAACTACATTTGAAAGTGAGTTTAAGTAAAGGTAAAAATCAGGACTGATAGAAGAATGCTACACATTAGGTAAATTATTTAGCCAGGTACCTCATTTAATACATCCCAACCTGGATTCCAATGCTAGTTCTTTGAAATATACCCACCAATAATAATTTCCTGCATTACATCAGATTTGAATTCTTTCTGTCAAGCTCCCTCCCATTTCTTAACCCTGCATTAGTCACTTGCATAGGATATTATCAGGTGTTTATCTAAAATCTTATGACACATCTATTGACAGATGATAATGACCATTTCCTCACCTTCACCAGATCATTCTGCTTAAGGAGTGTTTTCAAAAGGTGTCACCATTGGCTCGCATGATGGCCCCACTGTCACGCCTTCTGCTTGCTTTTGGTCAATATTTAAATCACTGCACGTAGGAATGTTTAATAGCTACACGTAGGAATATTCCTGTTAGGAACAACCCCAGGCTACTGAAAGGTGTTTCTGGAGGTATAGCCCACATCATCCGATCATCACACGCTTGCTCATGCCATGCGTCTTTCCAGACTCCGCAGTTTCCCAACCTGCTAATTTACAGGACAGCCCCACTATCAGACCTGGAAATAGGGGCGACCACGTGCCAATGACCACCAGATTCCCAAGTAAACCCATACATGGCTTCCACAGGGAAGGGTTATAGCCTGGAGCAGAACGTGACTTTGAATGTGGGTGTGCTTTGGTCTTAGTGACTTATGGTGAGCTGTGGGTTGTCAGGGCCCATACAAGACACCACAGTTCTGATCTAGATCTGAAAATCGGCACAGTGATGAGATTTATATCCAGGAAGAATCCTAGAACTCTGGGTTTTTGCATGATAAATAGAAAATGGGCCAAGTTTATGCCTGCCTGCGCCGTTCTTTTCTTGTAGTGTATCACCAGATATATGTTTAGTCATATACACATCTAGGAATTAAAAAAAAAAAAGTTACCAAGAAGCTATTGACTTAGGTCAGATGTATTCCGGTCAAGCAGGTAAGACAGCTGAGCTAAACCCAAAGTCTTTTTACAAGCTTGAGAAACTGGGTTTGTAACACACTGACTCTGGGCTCCACAGCGCCCACAAGTCCACAAGTAAGCAGGAATACTGTCTTGCCATAACTGCTAATACAGTTCGGTTTGTTTTATTTTCACTTACTAGTAAATCTTGCTGTAGATCACAGACAAATGCATTATAGAAACTTGTGAGGTGCTTTTGAAGGGCTATGGAAACATTTCTCTGATCCCATTTGTTTTTCATGTAAATCTGCTCAAGAGTTTTGGGACTTGCAATGGCTCTGCATGGGCAGAGGAAAAAGTCAAGCATGAAGCTTGCTGCCACATACTGAACAGCGGAACAAGCCTTTCATTTTATCTGTTGAATTCTTGGTCAGTTTGGCCAGTGCAACTGTTTCTGTAAAGTGGCCTGAACATTGCAGAGACAAGTAGGTGGTGATGGTCACATCTAGGACATATCTTTAGAAAATAAACTGCACTTTTTATTCCCTTTATTTACTCGCTTTACTTGCTTGCAGACTTTTACTCAGAGATCTTTCCAGTGGGTGTCAGGGCTATTTTAGACTGCACATGATGCTTCCTGTTCCCCTGCCCATCCACCTGTGGTAAGTGTTGCATTAGACCGCATTTTATTCAAAGTAGATCACATTTGGGCAGGAGGCAGAAGTTGGTAGCTTAGAGTCAGTAATTTTTGTAAGTACTTCTATGTAAGGAAGTTGCAGAGGCAGTAATATGCTAACAGGGTATTCTGCACATCACATTTCAAGATATGTCTTTATAACAGGTTTAAAAAGAGCACATAATTAAATTAAAATTAATCTGATCTTTTTTTCCAATTTTCTCTGTACAACTGTCAAAAATCCGGATTTGCTAGAATGCTTTTGACACTCTTTATTGAGTCAAATCCTAAAAACTCACATGCAGATTACTAACTTGTCTTGTGTGTTATTTTCATAGTTTTTATAAGGGATTTGCTACACACAGCTTTTTAAGGAGTAAATTTGGGCTGTTTAGTAAAACATGGATATGTTCATGATACGGGGAGGACAGAATTTGTGTTCCCAGATTAGATATCTAGAGGTGAAACAACAGGAAAGGCAATCACACAGTTAAGGGGTACGTCAGGATATTTGGAAACCATCATCCCTGCTGGCACTGTCACAGATTTTTTGTGCTTCACAGTGCAGCACAGCTAACCTCAATCTACTTCTGCTTTTTTGATTTTTAAATATAAAATGGAAAGAATAACATAACCTCAGACCACTGTTATGAAACTGTATTTCTTAATGTTTACAAAGGTTCTGAGTTTCTTGGATCAGTACATAGGATCACATGCAGTAAAGCCTACGTATGTATAAGAGTCAATACATGTTCATAAATAGACCTTGGAAGCAGTTTCCTGCTGGATTTTGTCCAGGAGGTCAGAAAATAAGGAGGAGGGGAAAGCTAAGTGTGCCTTTCAATGCACGTGATTTGTTTTTCTCACTACCACTACACACTGTTCAGAACTATTTCTAGGAAGAAGGAGGCAATCATAAAACCCAATCAAAGTACACTACAGCCCTGCTGACTAGAAGAAAAACAGCCTATGCAAAGCAAGAGGAAGTTTTTAACTGAACTCTTTAAGCAGAAACATTTCAACTTATATTGTCTTATGAGACAAGTTTAGTATTTGTTTATATAGACAGCTTTTACATGTCCTTTGAAATATGTTAAAACATGCTCGTAATTCTTTGGACTTAAATGGGCTTTAATTAATATTAGAATAATTTTATTTGCTTTCAATTTGTTCCATCATGTGATAAAATCAGAGCTTTAGAGGTTCCCTCTCTGCCTAAGCCAGTCTCAATGGACTGGCATCTATGGTTATTTTGTCAAACACCGTATCATTTTTCTCTCAGCAGTGCCATGCGCAGGTAAAACTTCATGGACGACCTGGTTGCAGAGCTTGTAGCAGATGTGCCAGACAAGGCTGTCTGACCCAGGAAAACCCCAGTATCTAACCCTAATTACAGGTCTCTTGTTTACACTCATGAAGATGCAATTGCTGCTCTCTGATTTTGAATTAAAGCAGGAGTAAAACAGTAACAGGGACTTAGAAATGCTTTGGACACAGGGGTTTTACAAGATGTGCAATTTAAGAAGAATCAAGAGAGGATCCTGACAGGTGTTTCTGCTACCAAGGGCTGTTTATCTCAGAAAGCAAATCAAGGGTTCACCCAAAGCTCCATTTTGTAAATCACCTTTTGCACTTTAAAAGAGACTTCTGCACTCAGACAGATCAAGGCATATTAAGAGCTTTGTGGAAAATTAACACTTCCTGATACTAATATGCTAATAAGCTAATACGATCTACTCTTAAATCAGCTTCACAGATTTAGAAGTCAATAAAGTGAAAGAGCCAGTGCAAGAAGTATTCTGCTCAGTGCAGCAGACTGGCGTATTTACTGTGATTATTCTCATGTGAAGGAGTTACTGTGGAGAGCAAGTACACAGATCGAGTTCTTCATGTTTTTCTCCAGGTGGCAACACAAGTCTATACCTTTTTGAAGCCTTTCTCACTAAGGCCAGAGATTTTGTTATCGGTTCAGTAGAAATATTTCCTGCCTGTGGGTTAGTTTACTACTTTTTAAGCAAGCTAGCATTCAGTTCAGGGTGCTTGTTGTATTCAGTGCAGTGACTGTTACTGTAGGAGCTCCTCTATATTGAGCCCATTTGCACGTGTCGCAATTGAAGGACTCAAAATAGCCCCTTGTCTTCAAGGCCGTCTTACCTAGAGTGGGATCAAATACTCAGACCACCTGCTCTTACCTACCAGCCATAAAGAAGTTATCTCTGGGTTCTCCTTCTAATCAACAGGCAAAAGTAGTACTGCTACAGCATGATCCATCTGACTTATTTTGGAAGTCCACCTTAAGATGGTATGACAAGCAGCAGTTGAATACAGCCTGTTTACTGCAGAGGGACCTCTGGCCTATCGCGGGATATCCTGGGATAACAGCAAACTACTCTTTTTTTTTCTGCCCCAAACATACTGGTTAAATCAGGGGTTGTAGCTCTGTGATGCAAAGTCAGCGTTTCTTTAGCAAACCTCTGACGGGCAATACAACATGAATACAAATGAATCCTGAAGATCAGAATAGTCAAAATTTTAGTCAAAATAAAGTTACTTTCATTCCTGTCTGTATTGACTTATCCCAGGGTACACAAGGAAAATAATTTTTAGTATTGTTTTATATTTATATTGTTTGATTGCATTTAGCAGCAGATGGAAGCATGGATTGCGGACTCTTTGCTACACGCTGTACATGCGCAAAACATAAAGTTAGTCCCAGGATCCCTTTTTCATGCAGCCCTCACTAATTTAAAAAGAAACTGGGGAATTTGCTAGTGTTGGCGATCAGAGGACTCTGGTCAATTGCTCACTGGCTGCTGCTTGTCACCAGTGTTATTAATATAGCAGGGAACAAGAAGTCGTTTGTGTGCATCGTGTAGGATGAGCTGAGAGGCTCCCCTGGTCCCCGCAAGGGCACACGGAGCGTCCGAGCCTGCTCCGGGAGTCAGGGACGCGTCACGAGACGTCGCGGTGCCAGCACCCACCGGCTTCTGGTTTCAGCGGCGCTTACCCGAGGGCTTTAAAAGGCCGTTTACAGAGCAGAAAATAAACCGGCAGCATTACTAAGCAAACAGGGCCAGTGCTTTTTAATAGCTGTGGACTGACACATGCGGGTTAAAGCAGGACACTGCTTCTCAGAGGTGGGAACACTGCAGACTCCCCGGGAGTTAGGAGCCTCAATATCTGCGCTGAGTGGAGCCTGGGCCACAGTTCCCTCTGTAGGTAGCAAGGGGAAGGGACAATTTTGAGGTTTTATTCACACGTGAGACTGTTGTTGTTCGCTGAAGGCGATGCGGGAAGGAGACCGCACGGCAGCGCCTGCCTGGCTTGGG
>VWPW01012698.1:0-26796 GCA_013389825.1 Crypturellus undulatus
TTTTTTTTTTTTCTATAAAAAGTATACGGAGGGACTCAGTCACACTTCATCAGTTCTCTTTTCTTTGTGTCTTGTGTCATGAAAAAAAATATACCTACTTGCAATAGTGTAAACAACTAGGAAAGTATGTGGGCAGCTTACTGCAACTGGATTCAGAGCTTCCAAAACTGCATGCTTTAATGTGAGGCTAGCAATGCATCCACTGGTTGCATGTAAGAGGGAAAGAAACACAAATTTTACCCTCCATTTTTAGTTGATCTATTTTTCATATTAATTCTTTTTAGATCATCAGTTCCTGGGGAAAAAAAAAAAAAAAAAAAAAAANGTGCTGTTATTACCAATGGACAGCAGTATTAGATGTCATCCTTTATTATTATTACTATTATTATTATTATTATCATCATTATCATTATTATTAATCACCATCATCATCATCACCATCATCATCAGAAAAGTGCTGTGTCTCAAGAAAAGAAAGAGAAAAAGGAAAATCATGTCATTTCAGCTTTCATTGTCTTATGTGTTGTCTTGTTAAAGTGTTGCATTCAGCTAGGACTTTCTTGTCAAGTTACAATTCAATGTAAAGTGACAATTGCAGCCAGACATGGTGTGAGTTTTAAAAGGATGTGTCCATCAACAGAACTTTAAAACTGAAAAAAAAATAGTCTTCACAAAATAGAGTCATAGTTTGTTGTGTTGTTTGCTTGTTTTTTTCACCATGCTAAATAACAAAAGACGGATTATATTTATAAGATTGTATTTTTTTTTAATTTCAGGTTTATTTATTAAATTCAGGATTGTACGCATCTGAAAGGGCATAAGTGGACACCTTGGAATAAACCCTTCTTATAGTAACCAGGACCTTAGCAATGGGTAAGGCATTTTGAATTTCTGTTAGGCAGAAGTAGCTCAATTAATTGGACTTACTCTGTGCTCACAATGAGCTATCCAGCACAGAAAGAGATCTGCCACACTGTAAAAATGGGAAAATTTCTGAACAGGACTCATTAGAAAGTAAATAAAAAGTTTAATGGAAATTTGCCATTTCAAAAAGAACAATGCCAATTCGGTTATAAAAATAATGATTTTTTTAACCAGGCCTTTACAGATTCATAGTATTCTGGACCAGAGAGCATCATTATCAATCAGTATGACATCATTTCTATCTTAAATTTTGCAATTAAAGTATACTAACACAGTTTAATAAAAATAAATCTCCAATTTCTTCCTGATAAAATAAATGGGTTGAACTTTCTGAAATTTCACAATAAAAGACATTTTTCTCCAGGTCTCAGACCATTTCAGGAGATGCTGACTGAACTTTTCTTCTTCTTCGGTGTCCTCCTAGAGTTGTTGATATCAAAGACAAACTCAGTCTTCCAGTCCATGTCTAACAGCCGCCATACACAAAGATACAAAATTCATTACTACTGTTTAGGGCTTAATAGTTATTTAATCAAAGACAGTAAACATTTCTTTTCTTTAGAGGCTTTTTTTAAACTACTTACATTCCACAGCCAAGTCATATGAGGTTTTGTTATTCATAAATATATCTCTTTATCTTTGTATGATCTTTTTCTTTGATTCTTAAGCAATGTCTCAAGTTGATTTTGTTTGTTTGTTTTTGAATCAATCTATGAAAATAATAACAAGTCAATAATTAAAAAGATTGAAAGACAAAAAAGGTCTTTTTTAGTAGATTACATATATCTCTGAAGACTGATTAGCCCCTGAAACAAGCTGCAAAACAGTGAATTTTTAATCTCTTGTGCCTTTAACAGAGGTTATATGTCTTTGCAAAAAAAGGCATTTAAGGCAAATGCAGGAGCTGCACTTAATTATTAAATAAAATGAAGTATTTTGCTTTCCATAAGACATCAAACTACCTGCTAGATGATCTCACCACCCATTCTAGCAGTACCAGCAGTCATCTTGGGATTCTGCGGAAGGACTGAGATTCAGTAGCTCGTCTCTCAGACCTGCTGACAGTTAAAAGGTGATTGATTCCTAAAGCAGCTCGATGTAGTTACAGCTGCCCAAGCTGCGGTTGTTTCTGGGAGAGGCATAACACATTGAACACATTTGCCTAGGTAAAATAGTGATGGGTGGGAGACAGAGGAAGGGTGCACAAGGAAGGGCTTTGCAGCACTGATGCCGCTTCCTTTTCATCCTGCAATCACAGTCCCCCTTGACAAAACAGATGGCTTCATGTGTTGATTGCAATACATTTTTACTCTTAGTGTTACACATTTGGCACACCACTAATACAAACCTCTGATGACAA
Organism: Crypturellus undulatus; assembly: GCA_013389825.1. Taxonomy (NCBI): domain Eukaryota; kingdom Metazoa; phylum Chordata; class Aves; order Tinamiformes; family Tinamidae; genus Crypturellus; species Crypturellus undulatus. The sequence goes on from VWPW01012698.1 coordinate 2,285, forward strand.
AGAGAAAGACTTAAAACAAACAAACAAACAAACAAGTCATCAATTCTTCCTAATCTAAGTGGGTCTATTACTGCACTCCAAAAGTCAATTAGGTATAACCAGCAGCTCTTGGTGCTAGACTATTTTGGTGTTTTCATAAAGCTGCTAATCTGTTACGGGTGTCACATCATCCGTTTTGTTTGAGATATGCTGAGCTGCCAAAGCATACATTAAAAAAGTTACTCAATATAGCAGCATAAAGCATATGGAGATATATTTATATACCCTCCACTGTATAGTGAAGGGGAAGGTGTACTGTAAAAGACCTCATAACCGCATAGTCACCTGCTCCTGCACTCTATATTGTTATGCCAGTGAGTGACTTTATTAGCTATACCAGAACTCCGGGCAGGCAGTAAGTGATGTATATTAACAACTTCTCTCAATTATAATAGGTCCCGACCCTGCTCCAATTGAATTCCTTGGGAAAACGCCTACTGACACCGCTCATGTAGACGTGGGAGCGGATTACTTGGCACGTGCATACAGTCTTTAATTTTAACTGTATTTTATAAAGACTTGGAGGCAGGAAAGCATTCTCCTTACTTAACAAAAGGTAATTCTGGCTGAATTTAAGGCAATTTCTGAAGGTCACAGCTAGACCTTCAGGTCGCCAGCAGCAGAATGATGTTCCTATCGTTGTTTTCTGAAGATGTTTCAAGACAAGCAGGGGGCACCTGGTCCTAGATGCCAACTTTAGAAGAACTTGACACCTGGTGCATGCTATGAGGGCTTACAAGCAGGTTGCAGGGGATGAAAAAACTCTTCATTTCCCATAATTCAACTTTCTGAGTGACATATATTAGACAGAAACTGTCTAATGGAGAAACTGATTAACTTATGCCCATTTTTAGGGGCACGTAGTTACCTTGTAGCTGACAATGGCACACTGTGTACCCAAACCCTGGTGCCGGAGACCCTGCAACCATACCCAAGTGAGCGCACAACAACAGGGCTGGCAGGATGGGAGCTCACTAGCCTGCTTAACAAGGACGCGTAATGCACAGCGGACGCATTCGGTTGCGTATAAATACTCTCTCCAGAGTTACACTTTCCTGTCACATTTTATACTACAAAAATAAAGGGTTCACATGCAGCTACTGGCACATAAGGCTTTCACAGCTGTTACTGAAGGAGATAATTTCTAGCACCAGCTGTACTTCTTCTCCCTGGGGATGTAACCTCTACAGTTCTGTCCCTTCTATTCATTCATATTGAACTAAACATTAAAAAATACAGAAATTAATAAACACACACTCATACAAAACTGTGTGAAAGAGTTAGGGTTGGAAATAGCTGGAAAGCTAGGGCTCCTAACAGCATGGATATCTTGCAGAGCTTTTCTTGTGCCGGAGCGCATAGCTATTGTGTGTGACAAGTCTTATGAACTAGTTTTTATTCTGTCCCATGCAGGTTTCTGTTCTCTACTTCATTCACCTTTTTAAAATGGTCTTTCATTATATCATGTGTGGTCCATAAAGTCAAGATAATGGACCTCAAATATTTACAGCTGCTAAAGACAGGGGATTGGAATGGTCTAGTAGAGAATTACATGAAAAAGAGCAATTTAATGTCATAGTGTGTGTCTCTCATAGAGTAAATGGTATATATTAATCCAGATAATGATCAGGTATATGCCTGTGGATGGAGAAATAAATGGGGTGTTATTCTACAGCCAATTTATTTAATCTATTGGTGTTCATATGTGCAAGTTGTGGTACGTATATTATAGACCTCATTTGTTCTTGATGTCTGTAGGTGTGAGAAGGGGTCATATCTGAAAGAAGACTGGTTTGGAGGTAAAAGAAAACTTAAACTAAACATGAAAGGATTTTGCAAATAAGCCTTTATTCCCATGGAAATGCCCTGTAGTGTTTAATAGGGATGAAAGCATCAAGTTTCTACAAAAATTAGAGAGACTAGTTTGGGACTTATTTTTAAATACTGTAGAATCGAAAACCCAGTTTGTCAAAGCACTTCATGTCTTTAACTTCAATTACATCAATGGAACTTCAGCTCATACTTAAAGTTAAGCATATGCTTAAATATTCTGTTGAATTGGAGTCTTAATATGCAGTGATATGCTTTCTATAGTTTTTAAACTACATATTAATTAGTCATTTTACTTAACACATAGTTATACTTCTGTTATAAAAGTTAGTATAAGAATTATATTGAAAAGTTCTTGCTCACTGTTAAATTCTGCAAGATTTTTCTATGAGGAGAATTTTAAGGCTCTTTTCTTCCCTCCATTTGCTATGCTCCATAGCAAATCTTACATTTTAATCTTTGTCCTTTAAGTATGTCATTTATCCCCAAGTAGTGTCATCTGCTCAATGCAGTATCTTTTTACATATATTTTTATAGTGCCACCTCTTTATCTTCCCTGTCCCTTTGCTTGTACTATTTGTCAAACAAACTACTTTTTGTGTATGAAATCTGCAAACTTCTCTCTCTTATTTATTTATTTTTAAATTAAATTATAATCTCCTTTCTTTATATACCCAGAAACTTTTGTGAACTTTAGAGAAAAATGACAGGAATTTTCTCTAGCTGCTATGTTTCCATACCTTTCCTAAATTTGAACACTTAAATCCTTCTTAGAAAAGGTATGTATGCAATGTAAATAAGGACATATTTTGTTAATTCTACACATTTTTCAGAAATTGCTACTAAAAATAGCATTATTATTTAACCTTGTAGGTCAAGCGCTATTCAGTTCTACATAAATACGTTCCTTTTGAATTTGAGAAAAAAAAAAAAGAAAAAAAAAGGATAAACCTTTAGTAAAGAATAGTATTTAAAATCTTGGCAAAATGCAACAATTTTCCATATTTAAACCTTCTGAATTCCAGACCAAATATGTCAATTACCTTAATTCCTTAAACACCTGTGAATGGATGAAGAAAAGTCCTGATGCATGGTGTAAATTCCTGATGTGTTTTTCTTTACCTTCCATTTTTTCTTCCCTGAATAGTTTTTGCTGGTATATTTTTACAGAAAGAAAATGCACAGACACGCACACCCCCAGGCACCAGGGAATGGAGAATTTAGCCAGAGTGATGCAGCCATCACCAGCAGCATCTTGGTACTGACTATGTAAGCAGAAATTTCTGTTTGCATTTCTTTGCTTTGAATTATCTTCTTTAATTTGTTCTATATTGATAAGGCAACTATATAAAAAAAAGACATGATTTTGTATTACTAGCAGCTTTGATTGCAAGATATAATTTTCTACTTTTAATAACAGTTATGACGTTATGGGAAGGTGTTGCTTGTCTTGGAGCTTGGTTTTGAAGATCAGTCATACAAGCATTTAGGATTTGTTGCTCATTCACTCAGACAATATTCTACAAAACAAACTTGAGAGGCTTTGAGTTTAGAAAACCTCCATGGTCAGACTTTCAGTTGATGCAAAATGGCTGTACATGTACACTACTTTATATCAGCTGAAGATCTACTGCCGTTTTTCTTTATTTTTTATCCACAAGCTTTTTCTATATTTATGTTTGAATACTGACATTGTACTTCAGAAAGCTTTGTCATTCATTTAAATATCTAAAACTAAGAACATCTAGTGATATTAACTACTTTTTCTCTTGCAAACAAACAATCAAAACCTGCAAACATACAAAAGGAAAAATATCCCTCTTTCTCCACTAGTTTTACTTGAAGATTTGAGTTCACTGCAAGTGATATGGAACTGTGGGTTGAAATTCCTCTTCATCTCACTGATTTGGACTCAGATTTTGAACTTAAGTTTATTAGGAGAATATATTAACCTCACTCAGAAGATAAGGAAGAGCAACAGAATTTAAGTCCATATTTTGTGATTTACCAATTGTCACTTGCTTAGAACTAGGAAGAAAGAACAGTCACCTTTCTAATAAATACCTACAAATCTAACTTCCAATTATTATGTATAATACCCCAACACTGAGCTTTTAAAGCTATTTTAAAATAATGTAAAATAAATAGCTATCAGTAAATCCAGGAGATGGAAAATATGCTTTTCAGGTGAGGAAGCTAACGGGTTAGATATACAGGTTATAGTTCTCCTTCCCTAGGTCAGTGAATGTGGAATGAAGAAAATGAGAGTTTCAACAAAAGAGATTCATCCTTGTATACAGACTACAGCAATTGCTCAGAAGACATGAGTTCAAATCCCTCACTTAGAGCAGGTATCATCTTCCTCTCCCACTAGCTCTGGAAAAAGGGTTTTGATCATATCTGATTTCTTGAGCAAGAATAAATGGAGAGAGATGGGGACAGGGAGGAATTGTCTTTTTTACCATTTTTTGAGCCAGGAGTTATTGGTGCTCAAAGCATGTTCGTGGGCAAGCTCGCATGGCTGAGGACAGAAGGGAAATGCTCATTCAGCTTTAGTTCCTCAGGTGTCCACAGTCAGATTTAAGTGCATATGATTTCCTTCTACGATGAGATGACTGGCTGGATGGACGATAGAAGAGCTGTGGATATTGTCTACCTTGATTTCAGCAAGGCTTTCGAAACAGTCTTCCATAGGAAACATCCTCATAGGAAAGCTCAGGAACTGTGGACAGGATGAATGGATAGTGAAATAGATTAAGGACTGGCTGGATGGTAGAGCCCAGAGGATGGTGGTAAATGGGTCCGAGTCTGGCTGGAGGCCTGTGGCCAGTGGTGTCTCACAAGGGTCAGTGCTGGGACCAGTGCTCTTCAACTTGGTCATTCGTAACTTGCACGAGGGCACAGAGGGCGCACTCAGCAAGTTTGCAGATAACACCAAACTGGGAGCAGTGTCTGACGCTCTTGAGGGCTGTGCTGCTATTCAGAGGGACCTAGGCAGGATGGAGAGTTGGGCAGAGAGGAACCTCCTGAGGTTCAACAAGGACAAGTGCAGGGTCCGGCACCTGGGGAGGAAAAACCGCAGGCACCAGGACAGATTAGGGCTTAACCTGCTGGAAAGCAGCTATTTGGAGAGGGATTTAGGAGTCCTGGTTGACAACAGGTTAACCATGAGTCAGCAGTGTGCCCTCATGGCCGGCTGATGGGCTCCTGGCTGCATCAGGAGGAGCGTTGCCAGCAGGGCGAGGGAGGGGATCCTGTCCCTCTTCTCAGCTCTGGGGAGGCACCTGGAGTATTGGGGGCTGTTCTGGGCTCCCCAGTATAAGAGGGACATTGAGCTTCTAGAGAGGGTCCAGCGCAGCGCCACAAAGATGATTAAGGTCCTGGAGCATTTGTCGTATGAGGAAAGACTAAGCGAGCTGGGCCTGTTTAGTCTGGAGAAGAGAAGGCTGAAAGGAGATTTGATCAACATGTTCAAGTACCTGAAAGGTGATTGTAGGGAGGATAGGGCCAGGATCTTCTCTATAGTGGCTGGTGACAGGATGAGGGGCAACGGGGGTAAGTTGAAACACAGGAAGTTCCACTTCCATATGAGGAAGAACTTCTTTGCTGTGAGGGTGACAGAGCCCTGGCACAGGCTGCCCAGAGAGTTTGTGGAGGCTCCTTCTCTGGAGATCTTCCAACCCGCCTGGATGCCACCCTGTGCCCCTGCTCTGGGTGTCCCTGCTGGAGGAGGAGGGTTGGACTAGATGATCTCTAGAGGTCCCTTTCAACCTTAACGATTCTGGGATTCTGTCATTCTCAGCACACAGCAGAGACAGCACTGCCTAAGGTAGCTGCTACCTCCCCAGAATATATGTATCAAGACATGCATATATTTATGATCATATATCTATTAAAATCAAGAGTTCACTAAGTGATCTCACAAATGGTATCTTGACCATAGTTCATGAGTTCAAGAGGGTTTTGGACCATGTACTGTGGTCTTTCATTGTGAAAAAGACCCTAGACAAAATTAGCAATAATCCTATTTTTCATCAGCCCTATCAAAAATGGAAGATATTCTGTACTACCTACCAACAAAAATAAATTAGCAGATCCCTTTCTTCTACAATGTGTTCTTTTGTCGGCACACTTTGTACTTTCTAGCTCACGACACAATGGACCTTCAGATAAGCAGTCAAAAACCAGCATCAGCATAAGAAGTGATTTTGACATTATTAACTCATCTCTTCATCTAAAACTAATTTGTAATTATAATTATGTCATTTACTGGCAATTTCAACAGCAAGAATATGCATGTCTGTGTGTTTGCGTGTGTGTATGCAAGTTTGAGGCATGTACTGTAATACTTCACTGTGCAAACTCTGATAGCTCTGAAATCTCCTGTTGTTTGCACTTGTTATCCCTGAAGAGCCTCAGAGTAGTGGTAGTTTCTTCCACAGATGCCTTTGGTTGTGTTATCATCTCCAGTTGGAGGAAAACAAATGTATCATGTGACCCAAGGGCCTAAGAAGTGGAATATGTTGATTAAGTTATTCCTCCAAAATTATTGGCTCAGGACTAACAATTAATATAATTTCATTACCTGGCTTATATTTTGATGCAAGTTATCTGAATTTCCACTTGTAAATTTACATTTTATTTTTTCTCCCGTTTCTTTCATTCCACATTCTCCTCTGTGTCAATCTACTTTTAATGCTCATGGTTTTAGCTTCATTCCAAAATCACACACACTGTTTTACACAGTTCAGCTCCTGTGTTAACTCTTTGGCTTGGTTTTATGTCTTTGAACAGCACACAGCCACCTCAGAGTCCAATGGGAATCCAGCCAGTCATGCTCAGATTTTCTCTACCAGGGTCCCTTCCTCTCCCCCTACCCTCTTAAAAAAAAAAAAAAAAAAAAAATCCATTAAATTATGTTTGAAATAAGTCACTTTTGGAATTAGCCTGTCACAAAGAGGTACACAGGCACTAAAGAAATATGCATGGGTTAAAGAATGACCATGTTTGGCAGATGTAGATATGTGATAACTCCTCCCACAACCAGATGTGTGCATTCAGATCTGTGGAAATTAAAGAAGAAAATCTGGCATGAACTTCAACGCCCTTGAAGTATACCAGACATCTGCCAAAACTGTCAGACTAAGCCTGCAGATCTTCAAAAGGGCTGCATTTGGCACCGTGTTCAGAAGTAGTTTATGGAGTGCCCTGCCAGCACAATGCTGGCACAGATAGTATCTCTACCTTGAAATTAGTTTTAGGTAAAGACAATTTTATTTCAACTTGTGGAAACATAAAAATTGCTACAGCACATAAGAAACAGTTTCGAAATCGTTTTTTGACTATGGCTGGCACCAGATGCTTCAGAGAAATAGATGAATAGTACAGCAGTTTGCCCATAGGGGAAGTTTCTTTCTGAGCCCTTATAGGTAGAAACTAGCTCATGCCCTGAAGTATATGAACTTATATCCTTTCCAAAATTGTCTCTTTTATTGTTGCTATTATGATTAATAATAATTTCTGTTGTAGTTCTTCCTTACATTGCAATTATAGTTATTTACCTAGGTTCTTAGAAGTGTCCAGTCCTTTTTATTCACTCTTTTGTTTCCCTCTGAGAGGTTGTTAATGGATTTAATAAAGAAATAATTGTAATCTCTCGCAGTTGGAGCATTGCATCCATTCAGGGATATTAAAGCATTTTGCAAAGACTGTTAAATTTCGTTTCAAAACATCTCTTTTATGTTGGATATATATCAGCATTTCAGCCATTAAGGAATTAGCATGAAATGGAGACAAGGACAGTTTCTTTTTTCTTTCAGAATGGCATGTCTAGTGTTCACAGATTTGGAGAACCCATTTATTGAGTGTTTGCTTCACTAAAACCCACAGTTCTTTGAAATCTTTGTGTGCAATGGAGCCTGAGAACTTCTTAAATTCATGTTTTTAAAACTTTTTGTTTCCATTACAATAGTATGTAATGTCTCTTCCCATTCTTATGAGTTAGACACTGTGCAAAAACAGAGAGGCAAAAAAAAAAAGATAATTGCTGCTCTGAAGTGTTTACACTTTGAATAAAAAATGTAAAGGACTGAAGGTGAAACGGAGGATCTGAGAACATATAACTCAGGTAACAGTTCTTCAGTGAACAAACTAAAAGTAGAGTCTTTTGATGTTCTTGTGTTCTGGTGCCTCAATCAAATTACAAAGCATGAAACCAATCATCAAGACCAATATATTTGTATCATATACTAAAAAGCGGTCAGAGGCTGAGTCTGGAATAAAATCAACTTCTTCAAATCCAGTACTACTTGGTTTTAAAAAAGCAATATCAGAGCACATCTCTACTCACAGGCCTGTATATAGAGGAAGTTTCTAGAAAGCAAGTTAAAATGACAGAGAAAAATTAGCAAAAAATGTTACCTTAAAAATCATGTAGCAAAACCGACAGTCTTGCTGCTTTTCTTACCAGAGCAGTGGGTTTTTTTCTGTGCTTCTCAGCGGAGAAGGAAGGAGAGAGAGAAGACAAATGAACAGCAACATCTACCCAATTCTGCATCTCAAGAAAGGAAAGTGTATTGAGTATCCCCAGTCATTTATCACTGCCACCATCAAAACCATGCTGGAGGAGGGCAGAGTCCTCCAAAGTCCTCACTTTTCATTGCCTAGTGTGTACCATGCTTTGTTTGCTGGGTGATTGGTGAGACATCTGTGGATATATTAATATGGAAGGTTGGATGTGTTTGACAAGAAGTCAATGATTCTTTTTGACATGACTTTAATAGACCCAAAGAAGTGGTCGTGGGATGATACTTTTAATGGGATATAGATACGAGTGACCCAAGTTTTATGACAAAGGTCAATGATATTAATGATTAGTGTGGAGGAGATAATTTTGCTTGCCTGGTAGGAGGCAACTTGCATGATTCATGAATACTTTCCCCACCCATGCCATCACTTTAGCAAAAAGACCACAACAACTTCTAGTTATAGGAATTAGCAGATGCGAGTGTAGTGATATTGTTAATATATTACGTGATTATGTTCAGAAGATTTTTTTTTAATGTATATAAGTTATGTATTTGCTACCAGTATTTCATACCCAAGAAGGAATCTGTAAAGAAAACTGTTAAAAAAAACCCTAACAACTTAACTGGTCATAGAAACTAAGCAANACTTTCCCCACCCATGCCATCACTTTAGCAAAAAGACCACAACAACTTCTAGTTATAGGAATTAGCAGATGCGAGTGTAGTGATATTGTTAATATATTACGTGATTATGTTCAGAAGATTTTTTTTTAACATGTATATAAATTATATATTTGCTACCAGTATTTCATACCCAAGAAGGAATCTGTAAAGAAAACTGTTAAAAAAAACCCTAACAACTTAACTGGTCATAGAAACTAAGCAATGATAGCAAAATCTAAATGCCTTGAGTAAGAAGAATATGTATCTGCTTATGGCACAAATACCAAAAAAAAAAAAAAAAAGGTGAGGGTGGGGTGGGGAATGATTGTATGCGCCACCAGTGCTGCTGTCAGAAGTAAAAATTTGCTCTCAGTTCTCAACTTGAAAAATATGAAAGCTCAGTGAAAGATTTTAATTACTCAGGTGGAACTTATCAATTATCAATATCAATATGAGAACTGCCTAGAGAGATTGCCCCAAAATGTTAAGCTCTGCTCTTGTAACTACTCTGTAATTCCCAAAGAAATAATTTTGGAAAAAAAAAAGGAAAAAAAAAAAAAAAGGCCCCACAAAACTTGTGAGAGTGATTAGGTCGGAAGAGTCCGTAGGTCCATTTAGCCTAATATTCTGTCTCTGATATGCACTTCCCCAGGGAAGAATATGAGAACAAGGCAAGTATATTTACTCAGAGTACTTTCTTAGTCTCCAGAGGTTTGTGACTAAATGATGACTTTATGTCAGGCAGTGCATATAGATCCTTTTCTGGGCTGAACAAAAGACTTTTTGCATCAGATGATTAGCAGCCGTGTTAGCTGTTTATCACAACATCTGCTTAATGCAGGGCAAATGTGTAGAGGCGATACACTGGATGTGCACAGAGGTAAGGAAAAAAAAATCAGACCTCTTGCCTCAGAAATGTGTGTGTGAGGTGAGAAGGATGGAAAGAGAGAGGAGACTGGAACATCACTAAATATCTTTTACAGCCTTTAAACTTATGAGAATACTCACAAAATTGGAAACAGTTACTTTTGCTCATGCTCTGCAAGGTCTCATCATATATCTAGCAACTAATACATTACTTTCCTGTAAAGAGCATCAAATTGAGATTATATTGTATGATCTTTGAAGTCATAATGTGTGTTCTTGGAAGGAAGTAGGTTTTAGACAGTATGTCACAACAACCAATAAGATAAATTTACTTGCAGGAACTTGTAATGTTAGTTACAATCTACCTATCCTCCCTTCTTTTCCAAACCATTTTCTTTTTAGGATGGATGTGTGTGAAGCAAAGGAACTAGCAATGCAAAAGATGAAAGAGCATATACTCTGAACCATAAGAACTCCTGAGATCTGAAACTAGCAGGCAGTCCATATAGAGCCTGTATAATTGCAGCGGTCAAATGCATTACTTCCTCTTTTCCGTACTTCCTTACATAAGACTACAAATATGTTGAATTAAATACCGAAAAACACCAGATCAGTGGTTTTGAACCATTTGAATTTCTGCTTCTCGTGAAATTCACGTGTTGCATGACTATTTTATTCTATCCAAGACTTCCATTCCATTATCAGTATCAGACAGGTGATCCTCACAGACAGTAATATCAGAACTGAGTGCGGCTGTGACATACTGACATCTATTTCTAATGTGCACATTGAGGGTATGAGTTATAGTAGAAATGAGTCTGCGCATAGAGGTTATGTGTTACAGTAAAACCTAACTGAGACCTAATTAAATAGATCCATACCCTACAAGCCTTTTACATGAACTTTATTTCCTGTATTGTATTATAGTTTCTTATTGGCCTTCTAGCATGGAAATTACCTTGACCTTCCATTTCTTTTACTATAGAAATCTGTTTTATTGAATAAATTAAATAAAAAATAAAGCCAATAGACAAATGTAAACAAAATACAGATATAAAATGGTGAAATGGTGAATTAGCCTATGGAAATTAGTGTATAATGTACTTTCTAACAGTTAAGTGTGCCAGATAGGCTGTTTCATATGAAAGGACATCTCAGAGAAGTCACTCCTTTTTTCAGGTAAGCAAAGGGCAGGCCTGAGAAGGAAAATGGAATTTTTTAAGAATGTATCCTTCTTCCCATTTAACATGCTGCCTCTGTAACAGCACTTAAAAACCTTGTCATCTTCTTCTTTAAGAGAAAGCAACATGATCAAACTGATAAAGTGATGTATTTTATGAATAATACATTGCTCAGGGGTTTCGATCTACGTTATATACTACATAACCATAATTTGTAATGTTTACTTAAACAGTGGCTCTCAACAAAACACTTAGAATCACTTAGCATCTTGTCCCTAAGCAGTTTGCATTAGAAATCTGGACTGCTTAATTTCATTGTGCTAATGCCTTTAGCACAAGAGAGAAAAAAACAACGTCATAAACTTGGACTGCAAAGCGGTAGAGGGAAAAAAGGCTTTTCAACACAATTTCAAGAGCAAATTTTGCATGAAGTCTTTATATCATACAGGATTAAACTCTGTTCTAACTGTCCAAAATGAAAACAACACTTATATACATTAGAAAGACTCCAATCTGGTACAAGATCTTTAGCATCCAGAACTTTGTTTTTCGTCTTCCAGTGATACGTTCTGCAAGTTGCCTTACCATTTAAAATGAATTAAGTAATATTAAACCTGCTTTTAGACCATTTCATCAGTGCAGTCTAAAGGGATATAAAGTAAGGAGCTTTCCTTTGGCTGAAATCCAGATACTAATGGTGTTAAAATGCTTTCTTATTGCATTTAAGACAGTAGTTAGGTCAAGTAGACAAACAGATTTCAGTAGATGTTTAAATAAACACTCTATTTAATGCTGCCTTGCAGCTTGCATGTTTTAGTTTCCTAGCTTCAAAATCCCAGCCAGTTAAGAGAGATTAAAGTAATGGTGACTGTTTAGTCTAGAAAGAGATAGAAATAACAGAATGGTTGCATACAAAGAAATGTTATAAAAAAATACTTAGGTATTCATGTGTATTCTGCCATATGGCTCTAAAGATAGTTTATTTTTTATTTTTTTTTAACACAATAACAGAAAAATGATCAAGAGAAAAGTTATTTTAAATCCAATATATTAAAAGACTTGTGAAACTCACTGGCACCAGCTATCCTTAAGTTAAAGATGTTTTAAACATGACACAAGCTTCCCTAAGAAAAATGCAATTATTTCAAGTTACAGTGGAGAAAAGAGGTAGGAACTGCTTGTTTCAGGACTTGAAACTGCAATGGTTTGGAAGAAACTCTCCTAATTATCACGACCTTCCAAATTTTGCAGCATTTACTTTTTTTAATAGATCCAATGACTACTTGGCAACATGTTATTCTATTTAAGATGTATTCTAATCAATAATAATTGGGATGGTTTGAAGAGCTTTAGTGAAGTGCACCTATGCATTGTGCCTTATTAGAGTTGATCAAAAAGTAGAATTCTTGCTCATCATCAGCCCGGATATTTTGATATTTTGGCAGATCTTTTTATCTTGAAAAGAACTGAAAGTTGAAATATACAAATCTTAACAAAACAAATGTCTTGCACAGTAATTTATCTTGCAGTCACTCAACTGTTTTGTTTTGGAGTAGCGCTAATCTCTCCATTCACTTTAACACCCTGCTTTGTGGGAGTTTCCTGCCATCTCAGCGCTGATATCTCCGCCTCAGCAAGACTGAAAAGATTCACTGTGGTAAATGAAATCACCCAAGAAATATACTTCTTCTTTAAGAAGGGAAAGAGGAGCAGAATGGTGGCTGTTTGTTCATGTATTGTGTTATCTCTAAACACCAGAATTTATTATAAATATGTAATTCAGACAAACCATATTAACAGTGTTATGAGTTAAGGTTTGGGGGGTTTATGGTTATTTTTCTTTAGAGGTGTAGCCAGAATTCTGATGCACCTGCAAAGAAGCTGCTAAACAAGATACAAATATTTTGACTTAAAACCACACAAAAACAGGTAAACGGTGGACAATATACAGGCCCTTTGTAAGACTACTAATAGTATAGCCCCATGACAGGCATTTTGTTGCCCAGGTAGGCATAAATATTTAAGTAACAGGTAACCACAAAAGGACAAAAAGAGACTTGAGGAATAGTTTTACAAACAGGAAAACATGAGAAATCAGTAAAATCTGCAAGATAAGAACAGATGCAGCGTGGAGGAGATGGTTGGTGAGACCAGAACAAGCCTAGAGGGAGCAGATGCTTGGAGCAGGTAAGCCCCCCTTTTCTTTTGGGTATGGAACGAGGAGTATAAAACACCAACAAGGATCAAGGAAGGATGGGGAAAATGAAGTTCTGGTCCTGGCTTCCCCGTCAATAAGTCCTAAAGCCTGACCACTCAAGGCCATGTAGTTGCCTAAGACCTTCAAGCTCACAGTGCTAATTATAAAGCATCATGCACCTTTTCCAAGGACTGTTAATTATTTTAGTGCCCGGATGCAAAATGAAATGACCACTTTAACAGCTGTTGAATGGTCTAAAAACTCACTACAAAGAGGAACCAAGGCAAGGCAAGGGAAGGAATACACAAGTGACTGAATTTACTGAGACTGTGGAGAGCAATTTGATTAAGATTTTAAGATACATTTACATTCTAATGGTAACGGTGTATTTTTCTAATAAGCTCCTTTTGAGGTTTTTCGTGCTATAGTATTTAAAGAAGTTAGGTGTCATTTTGTTCATTTAATTGATGAGGTAACTAAGGCACAGTAGAATAAAATCTCTCATCTAGGGTTACCATTAGGCCACAAGTTAGACCTGAGAAAAAATATGTGGTTTATAAAATGCAATCCTCTGTTCAATCATTTGAGCCATAAAATTGAAGATTCTGCAGTGGTCATTATTGTGACTTGTGATCTCTTTCTGTGTTATTAGTCATTTAAAAATAGTCTCATAATAAGAACAGGGTAAGGAGAAGAGAGCTGTTGACCCAGAAGGTTATAAGCTACTCTCAGCAAAGACTATTTTTTATATAAATATATATATATGTACTAGATATCACTACAAGTTTCTGAAGACTATCACACTCTGTCATACATGCAAGATATTCTGGAGTTGGGAATCATCAGCTGACAATCCCAGCTAGTGATATGAAGTTGAACAATTTATTCAAAGTTTGTTCAAGAACTTAAACATCTGTATGGAACCTGACTCTCAGGAGCAAGTGACAAGTGAGAGCTTTAAATGTGCCCCGAATGAGATTCTATTTCATTACTGAAATATTCTATTGGACTAAATTATTCTGTAACTGCATTTGATCATGCAGCTCTTAGACCAGGGTTCATTTACTCTAAGGTTACTGCAGCTACTGCTTAAATTGCTTAACAGTTGGTAGCATCAAAATTCATTCTCTTTCCTTTATTAAACATTTCTATTTTAAGTAGTTGAAACTTGATAGGGAAGAAAAAAAAAAACAGAAGTCCATCCTGGATGAAATACTCTTAATCATTGCTTGCAATTAGAGGTGCAGGATATTGAAGGGAATGAGCTAAGCATAGAGTTTGTGACAGCGGGGGGAAAACTGAACTTTGCCTCTGCAATCAGGGCTTTTTCTGTAAAGGGAAGGGCAGAATAGAAGGAAAGAGGTAGAGGTTAGACAGAAATGAAGGAAACAGCTCTGGAAAGGAAGGCTTGCTGCTGCTTCTGCTGCTGTTGGAGGGATGGCAAGTGGGAGCAGTGACCTGCTATTCCTTCCTGAAATTGCCTTCTCCTCTGAATTAGGTGCCTTAGTGTACCCTGCTCCTCCTTCAGGGAGAATAACAACAGACCTGCCTTTTCATTTCTCCAGCAAAAGTAGAGTAGGACCCTAACTTGCATTGCTTCCACCAGCAATGTGCTGTCCCAGGTAGTTACCAGCTTTGCCTGCTGCTGAAAACAGCGGCAATCTCCAGGAGTTGCTAAGTTACAAGAGTAGACAGCTAGAAAAAGAAGTTGATACTCCTTGGGAAGTGCCTTGATGATGGTCATGTGTAGCTCTCAAATTGCGCTGTGGCTAGCAAGGTGACTTGGACCAGTCTTCCTTTCCTTTGCCTGTGGTTTCCAGAGTGAGTTTTGTTATTGGAATTCTTTCCATCCTATATCTCTATATAAAAGCAAAACGTATCTCTATTCAACATCAGAAGAGCATTAATGGAGAACAACTTAATGACAGGTTTGTTCATAATTGTGTGACATATAATGGCTGGGAATTGTACACTTTAGGGAAAAAATTAAGGCTTGGATGAGTTTAATTAAACCCCTTCTAAGACAAATTAAAACAAAAAAGAAAAAGGCAAAAGAAAACATAGCAAAGACTGAATAGGAAGCATCCATAATATTTAACTGCAGCTTAGTGGGACACTGCTACACCAATAGAAGTTTCAAAAATCTTACAAAGGAAAAATTAAACTATGACTTGAAATTACAGTACGGGGTGGAGAAGGGTGTCAAGATGTCATCTTCAGTTTGCTGAAAGTACTTAAGACACATAGGGAACTGTAGTCTTCTACACAGGAATGAATTCCACCAAATGCATTTATCCACTCAGTTTTCTTCTCACTCAACATTCTTTCTATCAAATATAGATGCTACATGCTGCATGAATATCTTTAAATGCAAAACAAGCCTAGGCTTTATGTTATGGCCAATCTACTACACACATTAAAAATCAGCTCAACTGATTTCAGATATCAAATTTTTAGCCTTTTGATTGTCAGTCAGCTACTCTGGACTTTCTTAGTACGCCAATGTACATTGTATAAAAGTTGTCTAATATATATATATATGAATGAAAAAAGAGCAAAAAAGATTAATATTTAATATATTTTAAAATATGAAGTTTCTTTTCCATGGTAAAAACAGTCATTTTTAGAGGGATACATTTCCCTTACTTTAAAAGTATGTCATGGAATGAGGTGAATCATTCTCTTACGTTGTCTCTTTCTTGCTACTATTAAGTGAAAATAGAATCACTAGTTTAGGCTTAGATGCCTAACTTTTGAGAGTATAAATAGCATCACTGAGTCTCGGTAGTTTCTTTCCTTAAAGCTTTTTAACTTTTTAACACTGAGGGTGAAAAGGGAAGGCTAAAGACACCTTCATATGTTTATGGCTAACATCAGACAAGCAAAGTTATTGTGACAGCTAGAAAAAGGCATTTTTTCAATACTCTTGTAAGTGTCTGGATGATCAGAAAATAGGATTCTAAATGTAAGCAGCAAAAACTAAATACACTTAAACTAAGATTTATTCCTGTGTTGGTGGCTACCCAAAGTATAATTATAATTCACACGCCTTTCATACAGTAAAAAACTTTTTTATTCCTTTCTCCAAAGGATGAACTACGCCATTAATGATGAGGAGTTGCCTATTTCATAATTGGACCAAGTTTGTGCCCAAAAGGTTTAAGGGAAACTGTTTTGTCCAAGATATCTTGAAAAAAGTGAGTTGCTCATCACTCTGAAAGCTTTCAGCAGTTTAGGTAATTTAAATCAAAAGGGACTCGATGTGCACCTAGTGAGCTAAACAATGTTAGCCTGAGGGCACCATGAAAAACAGCATGAAAAATGGACTGTCTGCATTTGTAAATACGCCAGACTTAAATATTCATAACTTTAAGTCTTGTTTCTTTTGAGGCTTCATTGTCTGTCTGCTGTTGGAGAGTGTTATGAGCTTGCGAAGTTTGATGTTTCCTGTTTCAGACATTTGGAGTTAGTCAAGCACAGTAATCCCAAATGGGACATATGGAAACATCAGAGTTTCATCTTATGCACATAACTCTGAGCTGGCTCAACTGCTGCAGCTGAAACTTTTCAGACAAAGAATCACCATTAGCCTAAGACCAAGCGCAGGAAATACAAACCTATAGAGCATATGTTGGGAAAGCTGTGCACATACTGCATTAAAAAACAAATATGTAAAACTCAACAGTTTGTGTTTGTTACTAGCTCACTTAATGCTAAGTCCTGTTCCTGATGAAAATTCATAGATGCTACAATGCTTTGATGCAGCTGTATCTAAATTTAGTTTATTAATCAAACTAGTTCAAGGTAATGGGATATTCAACAGAATGTAGGCACTATCTTAGCAAGCTTTATAAAGACATTGCAGAAGAAAAGGAATTAGCTTGAAATCAAAATCTGAATATTTGAATATGGTTTCAGATATAGCTTCAGAGACATTAGAAGAATTCAAAATATATTTTGCTAAAAACAAGCATGAAAAATTAACAAACAAATTAACAAAATTAACAACCCCCCCTATAATTTCCAGAAAATTAAAAAAATAATGTTTTTAGTCTGGAGAAGTTTAAGTTTTTAGTTAAGGTTATCCAGAAGATTAAGAGAATACACTATAAATGTGTACCCACTAAATGTGGGCATTTGATAGGTAAGAAACAGAGTGCTTATAGAACATAAAAATTCAGAGATATTGAAAAAGAAAAAATATAAGATGCAATTCAAGAACATAAAAGAAAGTAGGCTGGAGGACCACTATACCTTAAGATTAATAATGAATATATACCAGTAAGAACAGAGAGAACTAATTTATCGACGTCATCAGAACAGTTGCTGCTGGAGCAGTATAAGCATCCTACCAGAGTTCAGGAGATCATATAGTCCTAAATACCAATATAGCATGTGACAAACAGGGAGAGTGAATTTGTTCAGAGACTGAATTTATTCAGATGGAAACAATACAAAAAATAATGTGAGTACTTTAGGTATTCTACAAAATATGACACTCACATCCTTTCAAAGGATTCACATAAAAAAAAAAAGCAAAATTTTCTGTTCACAAAATCACAGAATCTCAGAATGGTTAAGGTTGGAAGGAAGCTCTGGAGATCATTTAGTCCAACCTCCCTGCTCCAGCACGGTCACCTAGAGCAGGTGGCACCAAGTGGATTTGGAAGATCTCCAAAGAAGGAGACTCCACAAACTCTCTGGGCAGCCTGTGCCAGGGGTCTGGCACCCTCACAGCAAAGAAGTTCTTCCACATATAGTAATTAAACTTTGTATGTTTCAACTTACACCTGTTACCCCTCATCCTGTCACCAGCCACCATAGAGAAGATCCTGGCCCTATCCTCCCTACAATCACCTTTCAGGTACTTGAACATGTTGATCAAATCTCCTTTCAGCCTTCTCTTCTCCAGACTAAACAGGCCCAGCTTACTCAGTCTTTCCTCATACGACAAACGCTCCAGGACCTTAATCATCTTCGTGGCTCTGCGCTGGACCCTCTCTAGAAGCTCAATGTCCCTCTTATACTGGGGAGCCCAGAACAGCCCCCAATACTCCAGGTGCCTCCCCAGAGCTGAGCAGAGGAGCAGGATCGCCTCCTGGCCCTGCTGGCAACGTTCCTCCTGATGCAGCCAGCAGCCCATTGGCCTTCTTGGCTACGAGGGCACATTGTTGCCTCATGGTTAACCTGTTGTCCACCAGGACTCCCAAATCCCTCTCCAAAGAGCTGCTTTCCAGCAGGTCAACCCCTGATCTCTACTGATGCCTGGGGTTATTCCTCCCCAGGTGCCGGACCCTGCACTTGTCCCTGTTGAACCTCATGAAGTTCCTCTCTGCCCAGCTCTCCATCCTGCCTAGGTCCCTCTGAATGGCAGCACAGCCCTCAGGAGCATCAGACACTGCTCCCAGTTTGGTGTCATCTTCAAACTTGCTGAGGGTGCCCTCTGTGCCCTCGCTCAAGTCATTGATGAACAAGATGAAGAGCACGGGGCCCAGTACTGACCCTTGTGGGATACCACTGGCCACCGGCCTCCAACCAGACTAAGCCTCATTTATCACCATCCTCTGGGCTCTGCCATCCAGCCAGTCCTCAATCCACTTCACTATCCATTCATCCTGTCCATACTTCCTAACTTTCCTATGAGGATGTTATGGGAAACTGTGTTGAAAGCCTTGCTGAAGTCAAGGTAGACAACACCCATGGCTCTCCCATCATCTATCCAGCCCGTCAGCTCATCATAGAAGGCTATCAGGTTCATCGGAAACGACTTCCCCTTGGTGAATCCATGCTGACTACTCCTGATCACCTTCTTTTCCTTGACATACCTAGAGATGGTCTCTAGGATGAGCTGCTCCATCACCTTTCCAGGGATCGAGGTGAGGCTGACCGCCTTGTAGTTTCCGGGCTCCACCCTTTAGCCTTTTTTGAAGACTAGAGTGACGTTGACTTTCTTCCAGTCCTCCAGCACTTCTCTCACCCTCCATGACCTCCCAAAAATGATGGAGAGCGGCAGAGCGATAACCCCTGCCAGTTCCCTCAGGACTCTTGGGTGCATCCCATTTATCCACCCATAGATTTATGGGTATCCTGTTTGCCTAAATAACGAGGTGAGGCTGACCGCCTTGTAGTTTCCGGGCTCCACCCTTTAGCCTTTTTTGAAGACTAGAGTGACGTTGACTTTCTTCCAGTCCTCCAGCACTTCTCTCACCCTCCATGACCTCCCAAAAATGATGGAGAGCGGCAGAGCGATAACCCCTGCCAGTTCCCTCAGGACTCTTGGGTGCATCCCATTTATCCACCCATAGATTTATGGGTATCCTGTTTGCCTAAATAAACCCTACCCCAATCCTCCTTGACCAGTGGAAAGTCCTCCTCTCTCCTGGTTCTCTCTCTTGTCTCCAGGCTCTGCAGTTCATGAGGACTGGCCTTAGCAGTAAAGACAGAAGCAAAGAAGGCATTTAGTAACTCTACCCTCTCTACATCCTCCATCACCAAGGCACTCTGCCCATTCAGCAGCAGACTAACATTTTCCCTAGTCTACCTCTTGCTGCTGATGTATTTGTAGAAGTCCTTCCTATTGCCTCTGACATCTCTTGTTAACTCTAATTCCGAATGGACCTTGGCCTTGCTCGTTGCATCCCTGCATTCTCTGACAATTTTCCTATATTCTTCCCACGTGGCCTGGCCGTTCTTCCACATTATGTATGTGCTTTTTTTCTCATTGAGTTTACCCAACAGCTCCTTGCCCATCCACGCAAGTCTCATGCCCGCCTTGCTAGACTAATTTAATGACTCCAGGTGAATGCATTAACTCATTCAGTCTTTCATCAAGAGGAAAGCAAACACTTCTACTTGAATCCCAAATTTGTTTGGATAATACTATTGCTGATTTTGGTGGTCAAGTTCAGTCCTGATTCTATTTGTAACCTATGTATGCCATGCTTGTACTCTATGCATAGATACTGAGGTTTTTTGTTTTGTTTTGTTTTTCTTTTTAAGGTAGACAAATTTTAACAAAGACTGAAATTCACTGAAATCCCTGATCTCTTGTAAGTTATATATAAAAAAAAGAACCACTAACATGAGTTCAAGGTTCATTGTTCTTTGTGAAAGCATGACTGGAAGAATGCTGGGTGCTCTCAGAGTGTGGCCATAGTCACAGGTTAGTCCTGTTAGCAGTTATTGCCCAACTCTACCTTAAAAGGGGAGGAGGGCTGAAATAAATAAAAACCAGCTTTAGTGTTATGGGTTTCAGAGATTTTAGAAAAGAGAACCTGCAAAATCTGGGAACTACCAAGCCAAAGCCTGTGTGTATCACATTCCTATTTCATCTTTCTCCCATTTGTGTTTTTGTATATGCATATGTATATGTTTTTGTATATGTATTTGTATATATATATGACCCCTGTTTTGGTCTTACAATTCGTCTTACAGGTTTTTATAATTTGTAGCCATAAAGGTGTCTCAAAGAAGACACTCTGTTTTCTCTGAGGTTAACAGTGAGTTGTCATTTCTCAGAATTTTCTGCTAGAAAAGTGCAGAGAGTTTCTAAACATAATACCTTAAAATCTCTTCATTTTTCTTATGCAGTTCCTAAAAAAAACAGATATTGCCAGTGCTGGGTAGATAACTCAGGTAATATGTTTGAAAGCAAACATTTCATTAACTGTGGTTACCTTATTTTAAAAGACTAAGTAGAAATGACCCAATATTGTTGATTATGTTAACCTCCTGCAGTGGTACCTCAAGGGAATGAATTGTTCACTCAAGGTTTAAACCATACTGTTAATGCACACAGTGCACTCAGAAATGTAAATCATTAGATTTATTTAGTAAATGCTTCACAGATGTCACGAGTAGGTGTAAATGCACTTGTGTGCAGGTTTTCCACATGTCCAAATTTCTGTTATCCTGTCTTCTGCTAAAAAAATAAATAAATAAACAAATAAAAATAAAATAAACAGGCATGGCATCCAGTTTAACTCAGAACTTTGGGTATTGCAAAGGCAGTTTAGAGGGAGCTTCTGTCCATCTACTCAGTTGTCTGGAGTTATGCAGATAGTAACTATTTATGAAAACATTTAAGATATGTATCTTACTTCAGCACTCAAATAAAAACGTTTAGGCTGTAACACATAATAATTACCTGTGTCTGTGCTACACATACAAAGAGAATGGAGAAAAAAATCCAGAAAAAAACACCAGTGTCAAAATCATTTGCCTTACAATCTAAGTTAAATTCTTAATTTAATTATTTGATTAATATATGTATATATATATATATATATATATAGTATAGTAGGTCAAAAGGGAGAATTAAATTATGTCAAGTGATATTCTCAGTCAGCTGAGATGAATACAAGCTCAGCACAGATGCAGAAGCAACTTCATGACAGTGCTCCAGGTGAGGCAAAAAAAAAATTTGGCATGTGAGGTGAGTGTCTGGATCACTGAGCTGTTGGATAATGTTGATTATGTTTAAATATATGTTGAATATCGAAAGGGTGCTGGTGCTAAAGGTTAAGAAGATGCAGGGCTAGAAATCTGGCTTCAAGAAGGATGCAAAAATGTTTGGTTATTTGCATCCATAGGCTTAAAAGTGGTTTGGACTCTTGATGTGGTAGTAAACTAAGTATATAATGATTTACATTCATAGATGAAAGGACATCTATTCCCTGATAATGGAATCAGAAGAGCAATCGACTCATAACACATTAATGTGTTCACAAGTTAGGAGAGGAGAGTGTTTAACATCAGGCACTCTAATATATATATATATATATATATTTATTTATTTATTTAAAAAAAAGAGTAAATCAAACTTCTTTGCCAGATAGTTGAAAAATCAAATGAGAGCAACTGCAACTATGGTTTTAAAGAAGCGATGTTTG
Source organism: Crypturellus undulatus (assembly GCA_013389825.1). Lineage (NCBI taxonomy): Eukaryota > Metazoa > Chordata > Aves > Tinamiformes > Tinamidae > Crypturellus > Crypturellus undulatus. Next base: position 24,480 of record VWPW01012698.1, read on the forward strand.
TACATGTTAACATAAACAATGCATACGAAGTGTGTAAACACTGCATAGGGTTTATAAATGACTATGTAAATTGACAGTGAAATCATTAAAAACATCAGGTTTAAGAATCTTGTTTGGTAAAAAGGGGAATTATTTTCCTGTGAAAGCATTCATTTTTTTCGTTCTTTTTTNTTTTTTTTTTTTTAATCTTGCTTCTCCTAAGCCAGGAGGAAAACAAGCAAAACAAACTCTGAGGCTGTACTTGTTAAAACAAACATGTAATATTAGTAATAAAAAAATCCCCAGACTAACAGTTTATGGTTTTTACTGTGCAAGTGTACAGTATTTCCTGAAAGAACTCTCATCTAATATTTTAACAGTGCACATTAAAGTAAGGAACAGATATTGAACTGGCCTATCTTTATCAGACTACAGTTTGCTGGATATAGACTGTTAATATTACTTTGACCCAAATTATCCACAGACAGAGGACTCTGTGTGAGATGGCAGGAAAATGGACAACTTAATTCCCACCACTGTTGACCACTTTTCTTTTCTTTTCAGGTTTATAATTGAATGCAATAACATATAAAATAAATTAAGTTCATTAATGTGTGGCACACCAAATAGCTTTGAAAGCCACCACAGCTTTCAACTAAGAAAGAGCTCCCCATGATATCAAGAACACCATTCTGAAGATTGCAGCACATTTTCACTAATGAAAGTTTACCTTTATTAACATTACTTTTTTCTTTTCTTCCTCTTTAAAAGCAAATATGCTTTGTGCAAATTCTTTTTTGGCCATTCTGTGGCCTGCTCTGTAGACACGTATTGAACCGTTCCCCTCCTGTAACTCTGTGTTCTCAGGGCTCACTGAAGGAGAACCAGAATATATACGGCAATGGTTCAGTTTGCCAAAGTGCAACACCCTGGGAAAGGCTGGTTTTATGCATATGTTTTCTTAGTTTCATGTATTTATTTAAGCGCACGTATAAAATTGGCTTCATGCTGCATTGTGCAGCTTGGCTCCTGGCAGCCAGCTAGAACAAGGATAGTGTGGAGGGAGGGAGGGAAAGGGGGAAGAGAGGGAGCTGGGGAGAAAACAGGGGCCTGAAAGGAAGAAAGGGGTCCTGCTGCTTGCTAAGCAGCCCTGCTGGGAAATCTCCAATCAAATTCTTTTGAAAGGAAGCATTATTAAAAGTAACTTTAATCCTTCCAGCCATTACGGCTCATAAAAGCATACAATTAAGTCACACAAATGACAAGAGCACTCTCTCCCCTACCTGTTTCCCCCTTCGGTGAGTAATTACTGCGGGGTAGCCTTGTCTCGCCTTGCGCAAACAGCCGTGGAGCCACGGCTGAGGTGCCAAGTCCTCCCTGCCTAGGGCAGCCCTCGCGCAGCCACTGAGCACTGACCACCCCAGCCACGGCCACCAAACAAACGGCAAGTTCCAGCGCTCCCTCTTTGTGCAAGGTTAATTGAAAATCAAAAAGCCACTTCTCGAATGTCAGAGTGGAAACGTTGGTTGCATCCATTTCCTTAGGGTTCTGTCACACAGGGGAGCAGGAGAGGCTGGGGTGTGCATTTGGATGAGAGTTAATGCGGAGAGAGAAGGAAAGAGGGAAAGAAGTTGTAAGAGACTGTCATGGACTGGGTTTGTCTCAACATTGTTGACACGCCATTTACCTGAACAATACCCAGGTATCTTGTCTATGGGAAGACCAGCTCAAGATCCAAACAAGGACATTATCTCTCACCATTTACACTTCTTAACCCTGGCATCTTATCTCTGGGATATCTCCTTGGCATACTGTCTCTGGGGAGATCAGCTGGAGACATGTATTCAGCATGTATTCCCCCCGCCCCCAGGTGTGGATCATCACCTGCACCGAGATACACGGCTTCTTTCCCTGAACGTTACTTGCACCAAGGTGTGTACATCACCTGCACCAAGGCACCGAGGCACTGAGGCACCTGTACCCGCACCAAAGTGGGGCCAACGACATTAACTGGACTGGTAGTGGTGGTAACTGTAATCTTGTTGCCTCTCTCCCGCTTGGTTGCTCATCTTTCTTTCTTTTTCCCTTTTTCTGTCTGTCCTATTGAAACCTCCCTCAACACTGGATCGGGATTTTTGACTTTGACAGAAGTAAAAAAGAGAAAGAAAGGAAAAGAAAGGAACAAAAATAAAGAAAAAGAGAAAAAGAAAGAAAGGGAAAACAAGAAAGTGAGAAAAAAAGAAAAAAGCAAGGGAGAGAGCAAGGGGGAAAAGGAAGGAAGGAAGGAAGGAAGGAAGGAAGGAAGGAAGGAAGGAAGGAAGGAAGGAAGGAAGGAAGG
>VWPW01012698.1:28151-53177 GCA_013389825.1 Crypturellus undulatus
AGGAAGGAAGGAAGGAAGGAAGGAAGGAAGGAAGGAAGGAAGGAAGGAAGGAAGGAAGGAAGGAAGGAAGGAAGGAAGGAAGGAAGGAAGGAAGGAAGGAAGGAAGGAAGGAAGGAAGGAAGGAAGGAAGGAAGGAAATTCCTGGTAAGACTGACTGTAAGTGAAGATTGTTTTTGGAAGTGTCCTGGTGCTACTTCTTTTTTTCTGCCGTTTTCTTACTTGGGAGCAGTTTTAAGGGTAGGTGAGGTAAGCAGCAATTTGTCATGGTAAAGCTTTCAGGTGGCAAAGAAGCAAACATATCAATATTTAGCATCCATCATTTACTGTCCATAGTTGCTTCCCACTAAAATTAGCAGGCAGATTAGAGTGATGAATCTAGGTCTGTTNCTGGTAAGACTGACTGTAAGTGAAGATTGTTTTTGGAAGTGTCCTGGTGCTACTTCTTTTTTTCTGCCGTTTTCTTACTTGGGAGCAGTTTTAAGGGTAGGTGAGGTAAGCAGCAATTTGTCATGGTAAAGCTTTCAGGTGGCAAAGAAGCAAACATATCAATATTTAGCATCCATCATTTACTGTCCATAGTTGCTTCCCACTAAAATTAGCAGGCAGATTAGAGTGATGAATCTAGGTCTGTTCGTATTTTATTAAGGACTTGAATTAAAGGGGATGGTAGCTTAATTTTTCTACACTGGAAAATGTCTGGACTCCTGATGTTGTTTCTCATTTCAGTGATAAAGCATTCAAGTCTGGGACAGTCACTCATTAGACATTATTACTGTCCTTTGCTCACCTGGGGCCTCCATCTCTTAATTATAAGGCAATGCAGGCATTAGTGAAATTCATCTTTGTGAAGGGTGTGCACACCAGCTTCAATATTCCTCGTGTGCACACCAGGATTCAATATAAAGATTTCAAAGAAATTCCACATCATCTTGAAAGTTGTGAATGTCACTGTGGTAGAGAAGATCAGTTACTTTTATTCCCAAGGATAAAGATGGATTCAGACTGCTCCCTATTTTTCATACTGGATCAAAATGAAATAATCAGTGTCAGCATAGGAAAAAAAAAAAAAGAAATGCGTTCATACTGTGTCTTTGTTAACATGTCTTGCCATCACCTATCCCATGGATTCAGGTATTTTAAATCATCCTGTATTTAGAATGAAAGTTACGTGTAAAATTTTTGTATTTTTCATTGGTGCTGGTACACAGTTTAATGCTGCAAAAAAGATGAGCAATGACTGAAAATATTATTTCACACAGCAACTTCTGCAGCAGTGACTTCTTTATGGCACTTTGTTTTAGTGGAAATTAGTTAGAGCTTTTAAAGAGTTTAGAAGAAATAATCCCCTTTTTTGTTAGTCCAGAGTTTCCCCAGAGTACAGGGTGTTTAAAGATGAGAATCTGTATCCTAATCCAAAGCTCATTAATACCGATTGAACTCTTCCCACTGAAGTTTGGAACAGTCCTCCGGCAATACCTTCTATTATTCTGATTCTTTACCCCATATTTCTCGCCCACTTAATATGGAGTAAAAAAAAATTATTTTAAGTTTAAGGCCAAGATACTATGGACTGTGTAAAAGAAGAAGAAATAAACTTTAGAGGGGAGGTCTGGACTGTTTTCATTTCCAATGGAGTTTCCTAGCACAGATTTACCAGGTTGCTGTGTATTAGGAAGGAGGCTTCCTCTCTGCCTCTCTTCCCTGTGTTGGCACAGGAAGCTCCTGCTCCCGTGTGCCATGACTGCACAAACTCTGATCCACATCCTCTTCCCCACTGAGATGAAGAGTTTTCTGTGCTGCTGTCCAGCAAACATGTTTTATTTATTTACTCTCTTAGGTCTATTTTCTGTTGTTGTTGTTGCTGTTGCTGTTGCTGTATTCAAAGCATGCATTTCATCCATCCAAGTTTGCCGTCGTAAGTGTCAAAAGCTTCTGTTTAAAGCTGGGTAAATGCTCGGTCATGCCAAACTTGAAGCTTTCAGTACATTTCTGAGACCAGCTGTGACCCATCACTAAAGCAGAAACATTTGCTCCCAAGATTGCTGACTGCACAAGGTGCACTCTTTAGGATTTATCAGGACATTCTTTTTCTTCTTTTTTTTTTTTTTTAACTTTTTAATTTTGTGTAGATGGTCCTAAAAACAGCTTTGCAGGGGCTGTCTGATCGCACAATCCTCTTAGTCTCTTTTACTCTGTAGGAGGGCCATCATATTTCCTGCTCTCAGCCGGTTGTTGGCTTCTCTCTCTCCCCTCTATGTAATGACTGGAGTCAAGAGGCCAGCACCTCGACCACCCCCAGAGATTATGTTATAGCTCAAACTTTAAAATGAGATTTTTGCTTTCTCTTTTCTTTCAGCTTATACTTTTCAGGTAGAATGTCCATCCAGTGCTATTGATTTAAAAATATTTAAAGAGACAAATTTCCATTAGTTTTCTATTTCCATTAGTTATCTTGGTTCCATAAGAATTCATTTCTGCTAGTGGAAAACTAGTCCTTTCACTCAAACTTCTGTTCTCAGTTCAGTTGTGACACAGTTCTCAGCTGATATTTCTGTTGTAGCACAGCTTTTCCATATAACAATGCTATAAAGCCTGCATCTTGCACTAAATAGATAATGTTTCTGGTTCTTAAAGTATATCAAAAAACCTTTTTCCCTGAAAAAATAGCTTGAAGGAGATGCATGCAGTGGGTCCAGTGGGCCCATTACTGTTAAATACTAGAACCAGGATTATACAACTCACATCAGCACTCACACACAAAACACTTTCCTACATATATTGCACTAGTTATATGCCACCTGCCCCAGGAGGAATACATTCAGAGAAGCTGATGTATATTAAATTGATGGTATTTTTCATATCACTCTGTATTCAATGTCAAGCTGTTTTATATAACATATATTTTATATATATTATATATATTATAATATATAATATATATATTATATATTTATTATTATTATTATTATATATATTATTATTATGTTATATATATATATATAATATAGATATTATATGTATAATTTTCATGCATATATCAAGAAAGAAGGTTTATTCAAATTGAAAGGAATTAAGAAAAGCATGAATTAAGAAAATCATGACCATGAATAAAAGTAGGCTGACATTTTAAGATTTCTGGCTATCGTATGCTGATGTTCCTTTTTCGTTTGTTTGTTTGTTTTGTTTTTAATAAAATAGTGGGGGACAAATAACCTGTATTATTTTTAGTGGAAGATAGTAAGTGCATACTAGGAACTGTACTGTAATTCCCAAAGTCAGAAAATTAATTTTGTTTTGTGAGTCCTTGAATATCTCATTTGTCTGAGAGGAGGATGAGTTGCTAATTGTTTTCACTTTATTTACCCTGTGTGAATTCCAAGCCTCAGGACCCTTGTTTTTGCCTAAAGGGGTCAGAAAAGATTCCTTCTTCCATAACCCATTCATGAATAACTTTACATGTTTTCTTTTGTTTCTTGTTTTTCTCAGCTTCATTAGAAACTAGCTTTAGATAGCAACTATGTCTGGGAGCTTTATGGTTTTCAGCTATATTAAAATTTTCGGATGTTTGCTTTATGAATTCAGAAGGTACATGGAGAGTTACTTGGTGATAAGATTTAGGATCAGAAAAGATTTTTTTTACGTTGGCTATATTAATTAGGATTAGGATTACAGTATGAATTAATGTCCTAAAATACTTAAGAGTTTTACCAAATTTTTCTAATTGAAACATTTACTGAGAATTATTCTTTTTAATAAAAAAAATCAGGATATTTATTTTTAATAGTTTAAATAATTGATAATTATTATTATTATTATTATTTTTAAATCCAGGGATTTTTTTTCCTTCCAAAAAGTGTATCAGTTGACAGAAAGTTTCTGGCTTTCTTTGTATGTGTGTGTGTTGCACAGTATTAAAATAATATCATTGTTCCATTTTACCAACGTGGACTAATTTTAATCTGAAAAATTTAAAAGAACAGCAAACAAATAAAAAGAATTTTGAAGAGAATTGTGTTTGCCTTACTGCCATCAAACAAACTCTCAAGATTAATCAGGATTTTCTGTGCTTTACTTCGAAGTGTCTTTTGTTTTTTCTATCAAAGGAAATTCTTAAATTTAACTGATGAGGATTTACCTTCAATTAAGATCTTCTTTAAAGTCACAATTTGAAGGAGTTGAGCATAAAAAAGAAAAGAGACAAAAGAGAAATTCAAGACTTGGATATTTCAAAGCCACACTGACTGTCTTCTAAAGTGACTTAAGGCACATTAGTTCATTCAGAAGTTCTTTAATTTATGCCATCTCTCTAGTTTCTGCAAGATCTGTCCTGTGCAAGGATATCTGGAATAGCAGTCCCAAGTTTTCACATTATTTTCAACTGGGCTGCGGTAGAATTAAAATAAGTCCTTGTCTGTGCTGTCTGTATCTTTTATTTATCAGTTAGTTGGCCTTGCCTCAGTTTTAGCCATCCACTTGCCTGGTGTCTAGTTAAAACTTATTAGTCGTGTCCCATTTATAGTGAAGAAAGAAGAATGATCTCTCCCAATAGATGTCTCCCCCCATATATCTTTGACATCTAATCTCACGTTTAACTTTTTTCATGCACTAGAGGCAAAGCTAAATCAAGTGCCTTCAAAAGAATTACCAACCCTAGAAAATAAAAATTTGACTAAAATTAATATTTTTAGTAATATTTTTAATAACTCAATGGCAAATAATCAGTTCCATAGGAATGTTTTTATTGACTTCTATAGGGTTTAGGATTAGACTCTAAAGATAAGATTTCTAAAATCTTTTTTTTTTTTCATAGTTAACCCCAATGCTATTATATGCTGGATCCCCGAGTATTTATATTAAGCTCTTCTTTCTCCTCAAGGTAAGAAGCCTGATGTTGATCGAAATCTGTGTATATTCCTAAAACAAAATGTAAGCTTTACTTAAGTATTTTAGACTAAGCCCTTGGATGCCTCAGGATGCTTTTTTGTGCAGTTTGATATTTCACTTCCAGATTATCTTTAAATCACTGAAAGACAGGTCATCTTCTTGAATTAAACCTAGAGTCAATTGGAATTAACAAGGTTTCACTGGCCTTTTGGAACAATGCCATTTTCTTAGAGAAAATTTTGAATTGCCATTTAGACACTTGCTGGTTCTAATAAGAAATGTTTATCACAGAAAAGTAATGAAGATTAAAAATGATTCACGGAAATGACCTCAGCTGGTGACTCTTGAACCACATACCACCTGAGTATGTGTCCGCATTGCTTTCTCAAAAGACCATTGGGCTCATTCTGTTCTGGTAACACCCAGACCAATGGAGACAAAGGTCATATCAATGCACATATTAAATGGAAAGATGGATTAAGTTTCTGAGTAGTTAACTGTGGTGGGAAATCACAAATCTAAAACTTTTAGTTAAGGTTTTTATTTCAGCTTAATGTTTAAATTTTGCTTTCTGTTTGGCATCTGAGTTAGAGTATATCTTGTGTTATTGCAGTTTAGTATTTTTCATTGGTATACAAATTAGTAATTTATAGTTACACAGTGATCTGATACACTGGGACACACGGTGGAAAAGAGATAACCAAATAGTTCAAGTGAAGTCTTGAAAATAATCAGAGTTACTTACAAACATATCACATCTTTTGTACCTCTGAATGTCTCTGAGAGGGAAACTTGCTAAACAGGTCTCATGGCATGAATTTGCTTATGACTTCTTTGCTCTCCCCTTCAAATTGCGCTTGGGAACTCCGCAGTGTTCAGCAGTTTTATTGCAGATGAAATGAAAAAAAAAAAAGACTTTTTTTTGCCATTTTCATGAGTCTCACATTGCATCTTATTTTGAACTGTATTTTTAAAGAGGAGGACTGTGTAGGTGTTATGTTTCTGTCTGCTTATATAAATGACTTTTCAAGAAGACAAAACAAAACAAAAGAAATGGCAATAACATCCAAGTATGTCCAAATATTACTGGCCATGTGTATTTTTTCTTTAACTTAGTCTTGGAGTTTCCCAGAACTTAATGCTTAAAGTCAAACTTTGGAATCAAGTGAAAGCAGTATTAAAAAAAATCCACAAATTCTGTACTTCTCTAGTCTTAGAGTTAATTTTATGTAAGATATTGGCTCAATCCACAGTAAAGAAAGAGCAGCTGCAAAGTGCGCTTCAAAATGAGAATAAAGTTCTTGAAAGACTAGTAGTATTCAGGACAAAAATGTGATTTGTCTATATTAGAAAAGCATCTCTAGAAAGAATGTGTTTCATTTAAAAAGTAGCCATAGAAATGTCAGTGAAGATTTAACAATTTCAGAGGTGTAATTTCAGGGTAAAATGGAAGGAAAAGTCATTGAAAAGGGATATATTTTAGGTAGTGTAGCTAAGACCCCAGTAAGCCTTCTACTCAGATCTCAATTCCAAGGCAGGTATATGGGCTGGGAATGAGACTTATTCTTGTATAAGAAGATATCTTTAAGTTCACCATATCGCAGAATCACATAATGGTTGACGTTGGAAGGGACCTTTAGGAATCACCCAGTCCAACCCCCTGCTCCAGCAGGGACACCCAGAGCATGAGGCACAGGGTGGCAACCAGGCGGGTTGGAAGATCTCCAGAGAAGGAGCCTCCACAGCCTCTCTGGGCAGGCTATGCCAGGGCTCTGTCACCCTCACAGCAAAGAAGTTCTTCCTCGCATGGAGGTGGAACCTCCTGTGTTTCTATTTGTGCTCATTACGCCTTGTCCTGTCACTGGCCGACACAGAGAAGAGTTTGGCCTCATCCTCTTTACATTCTCCCCTCAGGAATTTATACACATTGATAAGATGCCCTCTCGATCTTCTCTTGTCCAGGTTAAACAAGCCTAACTCATTTAGTCTTTCCTCACATGATAAATGCTCCAGTCCCTTAATCATATTTGTGGCTCTCCACTGGCTCTCCACCCTCTCTAGAAGCTCCATGTCCTTCTTGTACTGGGGAGCCCAGAACTGCCCCCAATACTCCAGGTGCAGCCTCACCAGAGCTGAGTTGAGAGGCAGGATCCCCTCCCTCGCCCTGCTGGCAATGCTCCTCCTGATGCAGCCAGGAGCCCATTGGCCTTCTTGGCCATTAGGGCACATTGTTGCCTCATGGACAACTTGTCAACCAGAACACTCAGATCCCTCTCCAAAGAGCTGCTTTCCAGCAGGTCAACCCCTGATCTCTACTGATGCCTGGGGTTATCCCTCCCGAGGTGCCGGACCCTGCACTTGTCCTTGTTGAACCTCATGAAGTTCCTCTCTGCCCAACTCTCCATCCTGCCTAGGTCCCTCTGAATGGCAGCACAGCTCTCGGGAGCATCAGACACTGCTCCCAGTTTGGCGTCATCTGCAAACTTGCTGAGGGTGCCCTCTGTGCCCTCGCCCAAGTCATTGACGAATAAGTTGAAGAGCACCGGGCCCAGTACTGACCCCTGCAGGGCACTACTGGCCACAAGCCTTCGGCATCATTTATCACCACCCTCTGAGCTCTGCCATGCAGCCAGTCCTCAATCCACCTCATTGTCCACTCATCTAACCCACACTTCCAGAGCTTGCCCATGAGGATGTTATGGGAGATAATGCTGACGGCCTTGCTGAAGTCAAGGTAGACAAGTCCTACTGCTCTCCCTTCATCCATCCAGAAAGTCACCCCATCAGAAGGCTATCAGGTTGGTCAAATATAATAAAAAAGTGGCTTGCTTGATGGAAGGTATCTTGTATCTCCAAATCCTGTTTCAATAGTTTGACTTTATTTTTTTGCTGTTTTTCTGTATAATTTTTCAATAAATTTATCATTTGGGGACAACAGTGTGAGATCAAACATGAATATTTCAGCACAAAATATTTTAATTACTATTCTTTGAATTTCTAGATTCCCTTTGGTGGTGCAAAAAGATAGAGGGCTTCATAAAACTATCAAAATAATAAAGAGTAGATGTTTTTAATGCTTTATAGAATACTTAGGAAGTCATACCAAATAATATGGAAATGAAATATGAAAAAAATGAAGCACTTGAAAAGTTAATAATGCAGTGGCTAGCTTCCGATTTTTTGTATGTATGTAAAATGTAATGGAGTTTTAGATAAGTGCCTGTGTTGCCTATGCTGTTCACAGGCAGTCAGCCCCTTTACCTTCCCTCCTGTATTTTCCCACATGTGTTCCTCTTCGGTGGACTGTGAGCTCTCCCTTTCCCCAATTTTGTTCTTTCCTCTAAAAATCCCATAATAAGTTTTGTGCAGTCCCACAAGCCACTTCTGATACCTCACAATAGTTGTCTTGCCTTGTTTCCCCTTTACTATCAGTTATAAATTCCAGGTTGACCCTCTCAGTGTCTGAAGAATATTGGACTTCATTACTGTAATCACCTGCTGTCAGGTTTGTGTATGTGTGTTTTTAATTTATCACTTTGCATGTTATTTACTGTTTCTTTTATACAGGTTAGTGCTCAGCCAGATAACTTAAGGAACCAGACTCTTTCACTTGCTGCATACCTGCATATATTTGGAAATAAGGAAATCTCACAGAATGGAACCAATGACAACTGAGCACAAAACAGATGGTAGCCCAGGTTAGCAAATTCAGAAGAGGAGGAGAATATCATTAGGAGCTGTTATTGGGAGTGTAGCTATGACTCTGCCCTCCCCACATTGCAGGTCTCAGAGAGTAATTGGTCATCCAGTTGGGTCCAAAGTCTAGATCCATCCCATCCTCACCGTGGAAATTGCACCCTCCTAAGGAGACTGCTGAAAACCAAGGGACCACTTGACACATTTCTGCAGTGTAGATATCTAGCTTCCCTCAGCAGCGAGTGCAGGAGAATAAACACTCCAGAGTGCGTTTCATCTATTTCCACAGCAGATCTTTAAAATATCTCATATAGATCTCCCTTTAGACAAGAGTAGGATAGAGGATCTCCAGAGGATGATTCATTTAGTGTGCTTGTGCATCTATCAAAGCATGATGCTCAAGAAATCATTCTCTACAGGTGACAGCTATAAAGGAGACAAGAAAACTGGCTCAGATATAAAAACTCACATTGTAGATATAACATGCTGGTAGGACTGTTCTCATGCTATATACCCATAACTTTTCTTTCAAAGAATTGATTAAGTTTAACTTTTAAAGAGTAGCTCACCTTGTAGGTTTATATTATTCCAGCAAGTAAGCGGTAATCTCGCCACAGAAATGTTTGCAACTGACAGTTTAGCTGTCTCAAGGAAACCTGTTTCTTACTCACATGCCGGTGTATCTACTGACCTTCCACAATATTTCCTTTACACCTAGATATTTTCCCTTGCTAGTAGTGTGTATACAGGCTCCAAGAGGGAACTTGCAATCCTACAGTAAGACAACCTCCCCACCGCACCACCTCGAACAGATGTTTCTCATAGACGAGAAGTTAAAGCACTGTAACTTGCTTACAGTTATTCAGTTATTCCGTAACTTGCTTACAGTCACACACATCCCATTCAGTATAACTCAGGCTGAATTTACCTCTTCATTCATTTAGTCTCCAGATTGTATGTCCTCTGCTGACATTTTTAATAGAGATGTTGTTTTATAATATTATAAACTCTCATAATTTTGTTTCGGTACGTATTACTCAATATATTATGTAAGGCACAGCACTTAGCATAACTGGACCATCACTATTAGACTGCCTATTTATAGAAGATATTCAAATTGCCATATTTTTGAAAAGACCTTTTAAAATTCTGTAAATAACATTAAATAAGGATTTTTCATTTATACTTAACAAAGCATTTTTAGTTGAAGAATTCAAAAAGCATTTACCATTTGACTCCACAAATATCCCCTTTTCCTGAGCTTTCTGGTTTAACAAAAAATGCACAGCCTTTTTTCCCCCACCATTTTTCCACAAGTTAGGCGTGAGTAAAAAAATGAAATGTACCCTGTTATTTCATCATTCTTAAGGCCAGAAAGGATCTTCTTTTCTAACACAGGCCAAGGAATTTGCCAACAAGTTACTGAATATCATATCTTTATTTCATCCTCAGAGCATCCTAGTGCCTTCAAGGCAGAACCAATAAAATAGATGGTTAAGCAAAGCTGTGTGACCTATGATAGCTGGCTGAAAAGATTCTTTAATGTCTTAACCACTGCCTTACTACTCACCTAGCTACTTATTTTGTTGAGATTTGGGTCAAAGATCAATTACGTTTGTAATTGTGTTATATATCATGAAGATGCAATTCTGTGAGAGTCTGAGACTAACATGTATCATTAGGAAAGTTTTAAAAAAATGAAATGTGGTTAATTTTTCACACTAACTTTTTCCTTCTGCTCAGACTTAATATTCTGACCAAAATCAGATCTAAACCAAAATTAGTAATTTTTAGATCATCGCAACAAATATCAATGGGCAATATTTCACTCCTTGTGAAGATGCATCTACAACAGAAAATTTGAAGAAACATGTATTTTAGCTCAGCTTAATAATTACAGCTTTCTAATAGGAAAGCCTGTGTTACATGGAAGTGCAAAGGTTCATCATAATTTATGGGGAATTCCATACAGTAGCCTATTTAATATAAAAGTGTAGATTTTGAAAATCTGATTTCCATGGCCAATTTTACTTATGATCTAAGGCCTTGAGCATGTCATTCCTGCTTCATGTGTCCTTGACTACCCTTCAATCCTTCACCTTTCCTAGCTGTTTAGGCTGCTAGTTCTTGAAGGCAAGGACTTCTTTTTTTTTTCATCCTGAAGGTAGGTTTATGGAATCTAGCACATTTACTCTCCTGTTAGCCCTTGAGGCACTACCATAGTATTAAATAATTTCTTTTCACCATGTGGTATAATTAATTGTGAAGATGGAGATATAATTCTAATTGTATAATGAAGAACATGATTTCAATAATTTTACAACAGTGTCCTACTAATTGCCATTTCTTTTACCACTGTTGAAGCTGGGGAAATCAGTAGCCTGTTCATGACAGAAAGTCTGATAAGGTGAAGAGACAAATTTAATTTTCATTTTTCAGAGCTTGCTCTCACAGTTTCTATTTCCAGTTTCTGGTTTAGAGTTGGGAACCTGATAGATCCAGACCATCTTTGAAATTTCATGCTTAAGATGATGCAAGGCAACAGAATTCCTAGTGAATTTAACCAGGAGCGTGGCTATATTGTATATACTCCAGATAGGAAGAATCTGGGGAGGGTAACTGGTAAAATGTTTCCTGACGACAGGCTCTTGATAACAAGATTTGCTTAAACATCACGTCCTCTTATTTACTTATTTACTTATATACATTTATTTATACTTAATTAATGAATTAATATCACAGGAATAACACAAGAACACATTTATTTTTTGAATCATGTTACAAAATTGGCGTTTCTGGGTTTTCTTTGTTTGTTGTGCTAGCCTTAGGCACAAATACGTTTCAGATGGTAAGTTGGTTATACTGTGTTTTCTGTAGGTATAATATCTATGTCATTTTTCCAGGACTGTCTTCCAAATGATCTTCTTTCATTTCCTTTCTTTCTAAAACCATGTCATAGGCATTCTCACAGTTTTATTGTGTTGATCCAGTATGACCAGAATAAACACTGCGGACTCTTTTCTCTACGTGGATTTTACTCTGCAGAAATATGACTATGGCAAGCAAATGTAAAGCCTTTTTTACCATTTTAATAATAATTTGAGAATCACATGGAGATTTTGCTATATTGTTACTATAATACATGATTCTAAAATCAAAGTATTCTATTTTGAAACTACTGTCAAAAACAGTAGTGATTTGAAGGCATAGAAAAACATTATGTTGGTGATTAGGATTTTTTACACTATACAGATCTTTGCAAAAAAAAATACTGTTTTATCAGCACTGCACTTTGTTTTACTTTTTGTCTGCTTGTCCATGAAGAAAGGAATGGAGTTTTTTTTTTAAATTGCTGGACCGAGAAGGTCAGACAGTTTAGTAAATGTGGTTACTGGAAGTCACATGACACAAGATTAGAAAGCTTTCATTCATATTGCTCGGGCATCAGCCCACATCCTGTATCCAGCTGAAATGACTCTTCAAGAATACTTGTATTTCAGTAGCAAATACAGGTACGACATAGGTACAGGTATAACAGCAGGTACACAGCTACAACAGCAACAAATACAGGTACTCCTGCCACAAATTGCATCAGGTACTGCATTTCTTTGGCTGACACTCAGCCTTTGCATGATGTTTTAATTGAACACTGAAAGAAGAAAGGATGATAATAATTGTTTTCCCATTTTTTTGCTAATAATAACATGAATGGTGTGATGCAGAGTATGAAAATGCAAATCATGGTAATGTGGAATGTACCTCCCCAGTGTAGCTCATGTTCTGCCATTATTCGCATGACCTAGTTCAGGAAAATTCTTAAGCACATGCTCAACACCAACTGGATTGGGCTATTTTAGGGCTTTATTGAGCAACTAAAAATGTTCCACAGATCAGCAGACTGCACCGGAGAGCAGTGTCTCATAAGCAGAGCTGAAATTTGGTTGTCTAAGCCTTAGCTAGTCACTCTAGATGCTTTTTATGATTGGTTCAGACAAGGATGCATTCATCACGTGCAAGCATTTTAACTTACTTTATCTACATTAGTATGAAACAAGGAAGCTTGGTCCAGCTGGGTGAATCCCACCCTCGCTCTGTCCAGAAACATCATTTCACCCTTGCTCGCCTTGCTGCCCTGTCCCAACAGAGCAGCAAAGGTGACTTCTTTTAAGACTAGGTGTACCCACAGGCTACACTAGTAACATGGCAAAGTACCAGCTTTCCTGTGATAAGCACTACTGTTTTTTATCAGGGGAGGGAGGAATCGGGAGGATTAGGGAAAGCAAACTAAATTGTTTTGCACATAAATACCTATGTGTTTGGCTGATGTGCTACAACAGAGATTGCCTCTGGGCGGTTTTATGTGCCAACTGTTTGGGGAATTGTGTTTTGTTGTTGTTGTTGTTGTTCTTCATCTCTTTTCTCCCCTGTTTATGAATTACTATTGCTTGTATGATCCGGCTTTGGGAGGGTTTTATTTATTTAATTATTTATTTGCTTATTTGCTTATTCATTTTTTCTTCCCTACCTCATTCACCCCTTAGGAATGCAGCGCATGGAATGGGAGCCATTTCTTTGAAAACAAAAACAAAAACAAACCCCTGGAAGACCCCAGAGATGCTTTGGGGGGTTAATGAGATCATTAAGACATAGTTCTCAGGTATTTTACACAGAAGGTAAGGAAGCACAAAGGAAAATCACAATAGGAATTTACCGGAATCCAGCAGGAAACTCAAAATAAAATAAAATTTATATTATATATACAATAAAAGCTGATTGAAAACTAGAAACAATCATGAAGAAATACTTTAACAGATACTTCAGCTACTCAGATCGGTCTCACATCCAAATGTGCTCATTGTTATGTATTTTTTTTTTAAATAGCAAGCTCAGCTTTCTCCTCACTTCCTCCATGGCCTTGCCTCAGAGTTCATTGAACTCCATCCCACAGTCTTGCTAGTTTTGGGATGTGCACCAGGAGAAGAAACATAATCCTTTTCCTGTCTGGACATGTGGGAGGGTTTACCTGTATACCTGAAAGATCTAAATTCATGCTATCTTATGCAAACACTTCATATTATTGCACATCACCAGGCTTTCCACTGTATAGCAACAAGTATTTTCCTGCCAAATTTATCACACCCAGGCCATAGGAGGTAACAGGCCTAGAGGAGGAAAGGTGCAGGTACCACTCTTACAACCCACAATAATATCAGGAAACTGTATGCTGCTTTTAGCTCAATTAATGCAAGTTGTATCTGAGAAGTTCTTCAACATTTTTTTTTTCTTTTAAAGGATTGGGCACTGATGTGCCTATTTCTATGTATTATGTATAGGCTCTAATGGTATGCTTTCTTTGCTCAGACGCAGATGTCTGCTGTGCAGATGTCTTCATCTAAGATCATCATCCTAATAATCCTTTATAATCCTTGGAGGAAAATAGACCATTTTAGGGGTGATTCTTCTCATCATAATATAGTCATTAAAAATATATGAGCATTCATACTCCATGTGCTTTTTTACTTCTTTTTTTTTTCTTTTAATAAGGAAATCTTGAGTGAAATCACATACTAACGTATGGATTATGTAGCTAAAACAGATGAGGTAAATTTCAGCCTCTGTGATTATGGCCAGCATGGCACCTAAGTGTTAGCCACCATTACTCGCACCACTGAAGAATCAAAGTCCTTTTTGTGGCAATAATTATGTCTTTTGGCCTGTCCTTTTTGGAGGTGGAACACTTCTTGGTACTTTTGCAGAAAAACAGGCAGAATTTAGCCAGCCTAGTTGTACCAAGGTTATTTAACACTTACTTAGATTTCTGCATTCAAATTCCTCCTTTGCCTATACACCTAGGCTTCAAGCACGAGGCAAATGTATTCCCTTTTGCAAAAGACCTCAGTAACAAGAGCCATCATGCCACAGAAAACTGAAAACATCCAGGCAGTATGGTCCATGATCTGGCTGCAGTAAATGGTCATGAGTAGGTATTCAAACTGTAACTTGGATTTTTGGTCCATGTTACCTCATGTGCCATCAGCATTGGTCAAAGACTAACATGAATTCTCACTTCATCCTTCTTACTGAAATGATTTAAATTATGTATTCTCACAGCAACAAAAACAATAACAAAAATATTTATTGATTTCTCCCCAAATTAAGCGCTTTGCTAATTTACACAGACACAATTGAAACAATAACCTCAATGAGAACAAAAACTGGCTAGTTAGCTTAATGATCATTTAATTTTACATTTGGTAATGGATGCTTTTTTTTTCCTTTACTAATAAGATGTAAACTATAATCAACTTATAAGTATCATTTTGTGTTTTTTTAACTGCTATGAAAAAAAACCTATTTGATGGAAGATCCAGCTCATACTGTTAATAGCGGTGACATGGTTGTGATGCTTTGCTATGTATGTTTAATTGTGGATCACAGATGTCAGAGACTAACAAGAGAACAATATATACAGACCTCATCTAGGACTAGTCTAGGTCTTAATCTCTAATTTTGTGCATCCTTCAGTATATTTCTGAGCATGTAGTGATTGTATTATAGCTTCCTTACTGTATGAACTGTGTGAAGGCTGCTCTAACTTGCATTGTGGCTGGCCTAACTGTCCACCAAGGGAGGAGAATGACCAGCATAAGAGAGCTCTGTCATATCCTAACTAGGATCGGACTTAGTGCCAGCTTAGTGCCAAAAGAAGTTTAGACAAAGTGGCCAAACCATAAAGTATAGCTTAGTACATTAGATACAAATTATAGTTTAGCATTTTGTAGCAGCAGACGAAAGCTGCAACTGACTGCTTCCAATATTTAAAAATTAATTTAAGCTTTAATGTAGGCCTTAATATAGGCTTTGAAATAGACTAATTTTTCAATGTATTTAATGCCCAGCAACTTCCATTCATGTTTAGGTAATTTTCTCATTGGTATTTTCATGTTTTTTATTTTCTTTGGATATTCCTACAGGCAAAGCACAATTGCAAAAATGCTCACTAAAAGCAAAAGGAAATTAAAGTTTAAACATGCATTCATTGGAAAATCTTAGTGGATAGTCAGAAAAATTACTTAATCTCGTGCTTGATTCTGGAAAAGGCCAAACTGGTAAGAAATGGAGAATTTGCATTCTAGTGATACTTCATAAGAAGACATTCTTTCTCTGCCATTACAAAATTTGTAGACATTATTATTTTCAAAGATACTATTTCTAATCTAATAGATTTCTAATCTATTTTAATATTATTTTATATTACAATCTTTAACTGCTCCTTGCATTTTCTTGGCCAGGGTCTTTGCTTTGTCCCACTAATTTCTAAAAATTCTAAGGCTACAGATGTTGTAGACTTATTTGAACATCAAAGAGCTTTCCAAACAGAAACGATGTGCACAGATACAAAACTTTGGGTAACTTGAGGGAAAAAAAATCCCTTGATAGGCATTCAGGAAAAAAAAAGTATGTAGTTCTCAGCATAATTCCACTGAATTCCACTGAATTCCACTGAATTTACTGAAGGATAGCATCTAGATATGATGTTTTTTTGTTGTTTAAGAACAAGAGATATTGCAGACTTAGAAGAATCTGAATATGGACACTGAGCCAAGCTTTCCATCCCTAATTGGCATACCAAAGCAAAAGTAGCAGTTGCTACGCCTGTGCATTAGAGGAATTTGCCGATAGATTCAGGTCTGAACCATGATGTCCGAGATGACCTCTATCAACAACTTAAACACAGGAAAATCCAGTTGTACCAGTCGACTTCTTGCCTAGCTAATGGAATGTTGAAAATTTATTGCTAACAGGACAAAAGCAATGTGACCACCTACCGCTTTCTGTCAGGATTCTAAAAAGAAAGACCAACTGTGCTATAATAAGAAATCAGCTTGCCAAAACATTACAAAAAGCAGGAACTTCCAACTCACTGAAACTCTACTTAAGTTATTATATGCTTGAGTGGCCCCCAGAACAACAGATAGCTGTGCAATTAATGCAAACCTTGTCATCCTTCTCCACCTCCCCTGTCTCTGTGTGGGCCAGTAATGAGGCTCCTTCAACACAGACTGTGTGCAAAGCCTTGACAAACCAGCTCAATATGCAAAAGAAGCCGAGGGAAACTGCAGGAAACATGACCACAGTTACAAGCAATGTCAGCCCTGCACCTCTTTCTCTATGCACAACTTTGGCATTTGGAGTCAGCTTGTATTGAGGTGGAAGGATGTACGCTAGACTGTTGCTCAATATCTATCTACAAGGAAAATATTTTCACTTTCGAGGGACAAAGCAACACAGTTACAGGAGGAAACTTTGCTCTTTAATTCATGGACTACCAGTTTCCCAAGCAGGATCTGTTGTATGTCAAGTGGAATAATTATTATCTGAAGTTTTGAAGTTTCCTGTTCAGATGTGAAAGTATTGGCTGGTAAATCGTTTTCTCATTGGTTCTCAAAGATTAAAAAAAAAAAAAAAAATAAAAGTTCTATAAAATCATGAAAGAAAGGTAGGATTGAACTTCTGAAGTTACTTAGTTTTGAATTACTCAGCTTTAGAACAGACTTATTTCAGAGACTAATCACATGCTTTATTCACTCTCTTCTTGCACAGCTCTTTTTATAGAGCTCAATTTTGCAAATTACTCCAATGTGCAATTGACCTCACTTCTAGAAAATACTGTCTTTCTTAAATATTCTACCTTGGTCTTTTCAGTTTGAGGACATTATTCCCTATAATACCATCATTAACCACCTTAAATAGTTCCTCCAGCAATTTCATGTTATCAAGTATTTATAGACAGTTACCATCATCTTTATTTCTTGAAAGAGGTTCATATAGCTTCATAGCTTCATAGATTACTAAGCCAGAAGGGACCATTGTGAACATCTCATCTGACCTCTCTTATAACAGAAGTCATAGGACTTACCTGAACTAATTCTGTTTGAGCTAGAATATATCTCTTAGAATATTTTGATATAAACTTTTCCAATATTACTTATAAAATCCTAAGTAAGTTCTTCTAGTGGTTAATTTATATATATGGAGCCACTAGGCACATTTTGATTACACAGAGAAGCAACTAACTGATAACTTCGAGAATTCAAGGAGGTGCAGGGGAAGGTCTCACAGTTGTGATTTGCTAGTGCTTTTCCAGTCCAGCTTGGAAAGACAACTTTGTGGGTATTATGATGAAAAACAAGTATTCAAAAGGCTTTAGTTCACCTTCAGAATCTCTGTGCTCGTGAGCAAAGCACCTTCTCTTCTCTGTGGCTCAGTTTCTCCTTATTGTTGTTGCATCAAGAAAATACACTAATGATATGAGAGTTTTTGTCTTCCATGGCAAAAGAGGCAGAAATATACACTGAATATTTCATGCAAAGCAACATATACTATCAAAATGAGAAGAACAGTTAAAAATATTTTAGTATTTATGTTGGCCATCTCAGATCTCCTGTAACAACCTCTTCAACAATTTCCTCATCCTCCCTCACGTCAATTCACTTCCCTCCAGCCAGAGCCGCTAACCAGATGGATATGCCTTGAGGACTGATTAATTCATATCTCTGAAGTATTTAGAGAACCTTCAGTGAAGGATACAATGCATTATTATCATTGCAGATGGTCATTTTTCCTCTCCTGTTTCTCATGCTTTTTGAACTAATTTTCATTTGGTGATTCTTGATTTCCTCTGTGTGAAAAGATCACAAAGCTTCTACAGTCATTTCTTTTTTTGGTCTTATTTGCAGCCCTTATTACTCCCCCTAGAATTACAGTACCTGCTTGCAATCATGTACCATTACCTATTGAGAGGCATCTGTCTGCTCTTAGTATGGGCTAAAAATAAAGACAACACTGCAGCTGTAGCAAAAAATGGCACATTTTGAAGTTGTTTATTCTTGTTTTGTGTAAACCAAGATCAGAAATTTCATCTATTACAGAGCATGAGCTTGCTAAACACAAATCTTTTCTCTCCAAAAAAAGGTCACTAACTATGTAAATCTGTAATTTTAAACAAGCTGAAATAAATAGAATGGAAGTGAGCCTAATGAAAATACTGAAGTTCAGGGAGATGTAGCTGCATTAGAAATGAAGGACATTAGGAAAGTTATGTTCTAAGATGGAGTCAAATTCAACATTTTGTTGTGTATATGCCTATGGGATAAGGAAGATTCTATGGTGCTACAAGACATACTTTGGAATGAATTAAAGTCTTATTTTTCCTTCTGGCTGATTGCCTAAGTGGGCTTCATGCTGTTCAACTTCCTGACCATAAAAACACCTTCTAAGTGAATGTCGATTAAAATAGCCTTGCTGAAGCTTTCCTCAAAAACTGCCAGTTGCAGCTCCTGCTTTTTAGCCCCATTTTAGGGAATAACAAATGTGCGATTCATCTACTTCAGCCTAGTCATATAAAAACTAAACATCTAAGCTTGGATCTGGTCATTATAAGCCTCTTGATATTGTAGTAAAGAAACTGGTAACAACCAGAGTTGATTCGTTTTATCCTAAGATAGAGAAGATAAATACATTACTTCTTGTCATGCCTCTTCTCTCCATTGACTATAGACAAAATTTCAAAATGGCTCAGATTTAGTCATCATTATTTTCTTTATTATTTTTAGATTAAATGAATTTTGCTTCTAAATCCCTCCAGAGAACCTTTGTGTAAGAGACCAGTAAGATTTTTCTCAAATTAAAGAAAGACAATCTAGGCAAAATCTGATCTGTTGCACTTCGCCTCCTAGTTTCATGACAACAATCATCTTGTGTAGAAAAGAAGTTCAAAAAAACTCAATAAACAGCCAGTCTTTGTTGTCAGTGTTTACAACTGTTGTGTGTGCACAACAAATATTTATTCATTTCCATCTAATAAATTACAGGTGTGTAAAACCATCTACCTCCTCAATGGATCCTTATGCTTGTTGAAACTGTAATACTCTTTTTTAGTAGTACTTCATGATTTTTTTTTTTCCATTATATCAGTTGTTTTGCATATACTACAGACTCAGCGTAGAATAGGGCATACATATTTTATTCAGTTTCTAAAATGGGTTGCGTATATTGGAAACCTTAAATTGTTTGTTATGAATCAGTATGTATCGTTATTACCTCCCTTTGAAGTCTGAACGTAATGCTGTTAACAAAGCTAACTGTTCAAAGCACTTAACCTAATTCTCATGAATTTTATTCTGTTCTCATTTACAAATATTTTGTCATCAGTTCTAATTTCTATTATTGTTCAAAATTATGTCAAAAATATTCCTCTTGGATACCTCCCTACCTTCTGAACGCTTACCAAATGAGTTGGTTAAACAGGTTTATATTGTGTGACTGGTCATTTAAATCTCATAAAAATTAGCATTCGTCACCTGGGCCAAGGTAATTGCAATAAAAAAGATGGTACCAGAAATCCAGCAAACTATCAGTCCTTTGCTAGGCAAAAAAAAAGAAAAAAGAAAAGTGATCGGGCCTAGGAGAAATTCTGTATATTTTCCTCGTAACTTCAGCATTGTCTGCAATATTATATATAACAAAACAATATAACAAAAGTGTTAATGATTTGTAAAGTATCACATTTAGCATCTGCACTAAAGAATAGTGCAACATGATTTGCAAGAGGAGCCTGGAAAAGACATAAATTACATAATTACATAAATTTATTTTGGATGGTGTGTTTCTGCTGAATCTCAACTGAAATTGGTAAGTCCAGGACTTTCTTGTCACATAACAGGCTTTCAAAAATTGTACAAGAGGATTTGGATCTAGGCAAGCAGTAAAAAGTGACCGATGTCCAAAATCAGAAGCATGGTATTTAAAAAGAAGTTACTGATTTTCCAAAAGTACTATCCAAATACATTTTTTGAGAAAAAAGAATTTAAAAGGTGTTTCTGCTCTGCGAGTGTTGAGCATCTTGGGTGCTATGAATACCAGCCCATCTGTCCAAAAGTTTTCAGATCCCTCTCAAAATCATCAAGCTTAGGCTCAGCATTGAAAATACTGTTCCTGGGGCAGGGCAGAGGCAGTCATTGCCATGCCACGCATTACCCAGCCCCTTTTTAGCATGTGCTCCTAGCCCTTAGGCACTGAGATAAATAAATATTTTCCCCCCTCTCTCAATTCTAAATAGAAATTATTTGAGTTTCCCAGTGTTACACACAGATTTCCCTATTGCTTGACTGTTGATTTGCTGCGACCAGGACAATTAACCTCATACAACAAAGGGAGAGAGGCAAATGCAAACCTCTCAGTTATGTTATCTCCTGCCTACCCTGTGAAACTTTGTCCAGGCATCGTTTTGCTTTTCCAGCCCAGCCATGCGGATTTTGCCTCCACGGCAGAGACAAGAAAATCCAAATTATGTTTACTATGAAAAGCATGTGTCAGAGGAGAGGGAAGGAGAGGGACAGAGCATGTTTACTTAAGCTGTAGCCCATTTTCATTTCCAGGATTTTGTCTACATGCTTTACTGAGCCTCAGCTCGGAAATTAGGCTGCTTTCTTCAAATCACATGCCCTGCTTTGGCTTTGAAGCTGTTTCAAAAGCTGGCAGCTTAGATGTGGCACAGCCAGGCGGGCATATTTTAAAGTGTCAGATCTAATACTAAGCTTCTCAGTGTTGGAAAAGAAATGTAATTTGCTTTGCGACCTGGACTTATTATTGAGGAATATTGTTGTAATCCAAATTTTTCATTAAATCTCTCTCTGTCGTTCTTTTTGCTATTGCTACCTCCCCTTCCCTCCTGTTCTCACACACACATGAACTCATACACACATATGCTCATGGGCATGCTAATATTGCCTATTTTTTTTTCTCTCTCAATCCTTTTTATACTAAGGAGAATTGAGCCTTGTGATTTCTTAGGGAAGTGGCAATTGGACTTAGACCATTTAAAAAGGAGAATATAGAAGCAGTGATTTCTTCTAGATATTATTTCAGTATTTGTTAGCTTTTCATAAGACATGGTGCATTTTACTCCTTGACCAAAAACCAAACTGTATGAAAATTCTGGTCCAATAATCCAAATGCTTGAAGTCACATACAGAGTTTAAAATTTTGATTATTCATAATATGCCATGCCCTTATACCATTCAAAAAATGAGATGAAATATCATTAAGTTATGAAATATTTAGAAGAAGAAACATGAGAAGCAGAGAAGATGTGAAATAAAAATTTCCCTGTTATCCAAATAATCTGGTTCTTAGAACGTCAGTTTTGTGATTTTTCCTTTTCACATCAGCATTTTTTAAAAAGAAGATAGCCTAGAATTACAATAATAATAATAATAATGAAATAAAAGACACAGTCTCTTTCCCCCACTAATACAGGATGTACGGTTAAGCATTTCTTCAACACAGTTACTCCAGGCACTGACATGACATCCATTTCCCAGCTCAATCTTGTAACTGCTTCCTATCCTAATATTAAAGCTATAAGGTCTTTAATATACCTGTTTGCTGACCTCCAGGAGCTCATATTACAGATCTCCAGTGCAAAGATATTGATGAACAGTTGGTGGCAGGAGGATCATGCATTTCAAAAGAGTCGAACTCTGCATCTCAGATGAGTATGCATGACATGTCGATAGTTGGAGAGTGGACCATACTCACCAGGTAAAAAGACAGTTAGCGGTTCCTTGTCCATATGTGTGGTATGGAGAAAAAAATATTATTTCCTGTAACAAGACAAGTAGAATTTCCATTCTTTTAGGTTCAAAATCTTTATGAAGAGAAAGATACAAATTACTCTCTATCAGACCAAATCTATAAAAGAATTCAGCAACTATCAAATCCCCAAGAAAATACCAATGAAAAATATCAAATGTGAGCATATGACAATTTGCAATTGTTCATATTTTACCTTCAACACATGGCTACAATTGATTAGGGAAATTATTCATATATATTCATATATACTTACATATGTGTTCTTAGATACATGAACAGCTTCTCAAAGGAAAGAGAAGAGAGGTAAATGTCTTTAAATTCATATTCTCTCTGAAAACTAGATTAATTTAACATAGTATGATTATTATATGATACGATATTATATGATTATTATATTTTATCAGAATTAATTTCTTTTTTTTTTTTTCTCACACCCCCAAAGAGACTTAGGTGATTTAATTCTACTTTAAGACTTTATAATTGTGAATGCCACTTTTATTAATTACCGATTATTATTAATCACACAATTAACACTCATTAATTAATGCATATTTTATAATTATGGGAAGAGTGTTTGTTTAAAGTTTAAATTAAATTCTCAAAAAAGAAATAAAAAAAAGCGGAAGTACAGCTGGGGAAAACCCTGAATGAGTTTGTCTATAGATGATAACAGTGAATAAAACATATTCTTGTTTGCAGAATCTGTCTTGCAAAGTTAAACAACAAATGTATTTTCCATGTATATTGGCACTTTGTAAGTTGTTAATGGGAAAAGAAATCATAATTTGTCTGTATTTCCAATTGTCATCAAATATCTTCTTGAACCACCACAGCATTTTAACACTTGTTCACGGAGATAAATGCATTTGTCCATCAAACCTATGAAAATTACCCAAGATAATGACATGTTGTGGGTTTGATGCCTTCTACTCATTCTTTCTGTCTCACTCTTTCCCTCTACATGATATATATGTAGGTGCCTAGATGCACGTGAGCACAGAGGAGTAAAAATTACAGCCATGTATTGTGTACAGCACATGCATGTGTACATATGCAGATAAACAGGAACCTGATTATTTATCTTTGTTCACTCTGCCCATAGCGGAACTGGACTGGTCCCAAAAAGAAAAGAGCAGTGACTAATGCAGTGAGGTTACTGAACATCAATGGGATTGTCTTGAAAAGCACAAAAAAAAAAAAAAAAAAACAGATTTATTTTTTGGTTCCTGTGCAGACGTGCAGACAAAAGCATGTTGATCTCTGTTGTGAATAAGGACAGCCATTTCTGCATGAGTTTTCACCTTGCCTTTCCCATCTGGCCACATTATCTGCAATGAAGGCAACCTTTCGTTAACTAGACCAAATTCCTTATCTGATACAAATCAGAGTTTCTTCCAGTTTTAGATATATCCATATGTACAGGTCATATATCTTTCATATGTTTATATATAAATTATTATATCAATATGTGTTCAGAATTGTATGGAGATAATTTTTGAAAAAAAAAAAAAAAAAAAAACAGAATCGGATCTGAGTTTCAAAGCTACTTTTCCAGATTTATACCTACAACATAAGAGCCAAATAATACAATAACAAAAAAATATATTTCTTAACACTTTATGGTGTGGTTAATGACAACAGAAGTATATGTCGCATATGGATTTATGGTAAAAAGGGCAGTATTGAAGTACTTGTGCAGACTCTTATCTCTGAGCAGTTGGGCTGCACGTGTTTTAAAATTTGGAAGCTAACTTGTTTTTTTCTTTTTTATTACCATTTTTTTACACCTCAGAGCATGCTAGAGCACAACAAGGTCACACAGAGATGCTATAAGAGAAATCATCGAAGTTTAGGCATCCATTTGAAATTAAAGAAAATATTAACACTGATTATTTAGAAATTTTTAGCAGATATTACACATGTAAGAATAGATGCACTACTTCAGATTGGGGATGCATCTTGTGTGTGTTTATTTTCTACAGTGACTGTGAAAGATGACTAGGGAAAACCAAAAAGAGGGCAAACTAAGAATACTAAAATAAAACCATATGAAAAGTACCACTACTCTGGGAAATGTCTGTGGCTGTGGATGCCCTAGTATAGTGATTAAAACCCAGCCTGCCAGTTAGACTGCCTTAGCAGTTCACTGCCTCAGCAATCACTACTTCTGTGGTAGCATGTTCTGGAAAATAAAATCAGTCAAAACAAAATACATTTGAAAACACTTCAGACCAGTGCCACCAATGCATCTTCTGTACACTATAGATAAAACAAAACAAAACAAAACAAAAACACTATAAACATTTCTCATAATGAACCACAGTAACTTCAGGGGAGCTAGATCAGAATCTGCCACCCACAAGCAGATGAGAGGAGATGACATTCGTGTTGTGCTGTCTGTCACCACGTGCTGATTATAGCAGTAATTTCCACTCCTACAGCCTTTTCATCCAAGGACTTTTGCAATCTTTAATTCGTTAACCCTTGCAACACCTCTATGAGGTGCAAATCTAATAGTAAGTATGTATCAAGGTCTTCCATTGTTGTAATTTTCATTCTTTGTCTGTCTCTTTCCTTTTCTGTTTATGCCTAATTTAACAAACCAAAGGAAATCACAGAATCAGGAAATGGTTGAGGTTGCAAAGGACCTCTAGAGATCATTCGATCCAAATAAAATAAAATCAAACCAAAACAGCAGCAGGAAAAAAATATAGCTAGATTGACACATCAAGATAACTAAAGAATGTTGTCCTTTCTTTTCCTTTCCTTTCCTTTCCTTTCCTTTCC
>VWPW01012698.1:57473-71973 GCA_013389825.1 Crypturellus undulatus
TTTTTTTTTTTTTTTTCTCTTTCCCCCCTCCCTGCAAGTGCAGGGGAGTTAGCCAGATGACCTGGCTCAATTCCAGATTGAATAATTGCATTCTAGCTACTTAAAATGCTCCCTTCAGCTTCAGTTGCATGCAATATTCCTCTTCGCTTCCTCCCCTCAGCTTCATTGCTGCCCACTGTTAAACAGCTGCCGTGTTCCACCCCGGAGTTAGTGGCATTTTACTGGTTGTTAAAATAATTATAGGCTATCGCTACTGCCAAAGGAGAGAAAGGAGAGAAGCTGACCACTTTACGGATCACTAGTAGGTGTATGTCAAGGTGTGGTGTTGCAGTGGCGGTGAGGGACCTGTTCCCAGAGCAGACACTCCACCGATGTTCTCTCTACTTCAGGGAAGCTGTGCTGGGCTATTCCCATCAAGGAGACACTCTCAAAATAGCCAGTAAATTCAGGTCCAATGCAGAGGTTCATGCAATGCAAATCAGGACCAATCCTATCAAAGTTAAACAGTTTTAAAAGTAGCAAATACGATCAGAAGCAGGTCCTGTGACTTGAGTGTCTCTGGGGAGATGACAACTATGTTTAACCTCAGGCATGGACTTAGGACGGAAGAAACTTGCTGGTAGAGAAACTAATTTGAACCATGGCATGAGAGGCAAGCATATTTTAATAGTACTGAACCTCTCAAATAAGCCATGATATGTTTTAAGGAAGAACGTGCACCAAAGTTTCAGCATGAATATTTCCGAAATTGAAGACAAATGCATACTTTCCAATCACCCAGGCAGCATGCTTTGCAGCACATCCTTTATCATACTTCTTGAGTGCACTCTGTACTCCTGTGTATAATTGCACTCTGTGCTAACATGTATATAAAGGAAATGATTGTCAGAATGCTTGTACTAAACCAAACAAAGGGGATAAATAATGCCAACTCAGATTTAGTAAACATACTTGCAAACACATTTTTCTATTTTTCAGCAAGCTTGATATTTAATGTATATTTCCTGCCGTAACATAAGCCTGTTACCTCTTGCTCCTCATGGACTAGTGAGAATAATTCATACCTCCTCCCTTTAAAATGTCTCTTTACATATTTGTAGGCAGATATTTTATGTCTCCTCTCAATCTTCTTTTTGCCAGAATGAACATGACCAGCTCTGTTAATCTTTCCTCAAACTGGCAGCATTATTTTCCAGTCCTTTTTATGATTCTCTTGCTCTTCCTCTTTGAAATATAGTACCTAGAATGGAGCACAGTAATCCAGGATAGTATCAATTTTGTAGAAAATAGATGGAAGGAGAAGGAGAGAAGAAGAAACTTGCCAGTGTTGGCAAATTCAAAATGTTACTGCAATCAATTTGCATACACTCATCATGTCTGGGAAGTTGGACTTGATGTTTATGAAAACTGAGTAAATACCATTCAAATGAGTATGATGGCAAGAGGCAGTGACTGTCCAAAAGTTTTCAAAATATGAAGAAAGATTTAGCTTTACGTCACTTTCTTTTCATGTATTTTCATTATCTCCTATATACTCATAATATGGCAACTGAGGTCTGGATCTTACAAAATTTTATGTACGTAATTAAGTAGCCATGTTCTTCTTCCTAGACCTATTTCAAGCACATGTTCTACCATGTGAAAAAGCTTTTGATTGTTCAAGGACTATGGTAATATGAAGAACAGTATTTCACTGAAAATATAATTTTCTTTGTATCTTCTTGATGATTGCTGTACTCCTTTGTATCACATAGTCCCTGAACTTTGTATCATGTAGCTAATGCATCATCTTCCCATTTATTCCTAAAAAGAAGCTAATTTCATTGATTTCATGACATTACTCCCCCTATCAAAATTCTAGCATATTTTCTTTGCAACTGAGATCTTTGGAAGATCTGAACTGCCTCTAGAGAGTTTGATGCATTCTGTTCTCCAAGATTCTACGTAAAGAACCAGACCTCAGAGAGGTCCCTGTCAACTGTGTGAACCCTGACCACAAGTGCCAGGCTTTTAACCCTGGGAACTGGCTCTTTGTGCATAGATTAGGTGATTGTGAGGTCAAATGACAAATGATAGCTGGATGGTTGTACATAAGTATTTGTAATAGTGTAGATTAGATATTTTCATTTGACAATAATTCTCATAAACTACGCAAATTTAAGTGTAGGTAGAATCAGGTTCTCTCTCTCTCATCTCTTTTGGATTTGTTTCTCTGTTTTAGATTCACTATGAGAATGGCAACTGCAAACCTGTTTAAAATGCGATTGAAGCCATCACCTGTTAAACTATCTGCTTCTTTCTGTATTGTCTGGCTTATGCCAAAAGGAAATTAAAATATATATTTATGCTATATACTGAGCTTTAAGTTATTAAACCTCCCAAATCAGTGTATTCATACTTTTTCTTTGCTTTCTGTAATCCTCTCTGCTGGACCTATGAAAAGAGAGTAGAGCATTTCAGTTTCTGTTTGCATGCCTAATCCCCTTCTCATTTGCATTTAGAGCACTCCTTGAGACAAACTGATCCAAAGCTTGTAAACAGAAAGATCCCCTGTAACATCAGCGGTCACCAGTTCAGGTCTTGAGTCCCTCAGACTACCAGGGATTCATCCTCTTGTCTTTTGAATGAGAATTTTTTTTTTTTTTTTTTTTTTGTGGGAATAGGAGAGTACTGTTACCTTCTGAGTTGAATGCTAATTAATCCAACACCATTAAAACAGTTGGATTTTGGTAAGTGCTAGGGTCCTGATTTGACGCATGTCAAAATCTGTGGGAACATATGAAATTCAATTGGCACTGGTTGTCAAGTGTTTTCTAATCAACTTTATAACCATTGTTCTGGCAGCTCAGCAACCACGGAAGACAAATTGGCTGGCCTGCAGTTTCATCGATATCCTTCCTTCAAATCCCAGAGTATAAGTGCCCTTTCCAAGTGTGTTTGGACCTTCTCCATGAGTTCTCAAAAATAATTGCTAAAGCTTCCCTTATATTTCTACTGGCAACCACTTTAACAGGGTCGATCATATTTCATCGAGCCTTGCTGATTTGACTATGTTCAGGTTATCTCAGTATTCTTTAACCTGTCCTATCCTAATTCTGCCTTCTGACCTCTTTGTTCTCTTGTTAACTATCAGAGCATTAAGTACCTTGTTACTCTCAGCCTTTTCAGCAAAAGCTAGAGCAACATACCTATTAAACATTTCAGTCTTCTCCTTATCATCTATTATTTGCTCCTTCTTCCTCGAAGTAGCAGACTTAACACTTTCTTTTGTCCACCCTTCATTTCTTAGACACTCTGAAAACTTTTCCTTGATCCATTTTACATCCTTAGCTAATAGCACCTCATTTTGTGCCTTGGACTTTCTGACTTCTGCTTTTACATGTCCTTACTTTCCTCCTGTTAGGGACCCTGTGTCAGAGACTGTGAACCAATTTCTACTGTGCTGTTTCACATTTGAATGGAAAGTTAAATATTTAAACAGTAAAGTTCTTCTTGTGGTTGTTAAATCAGTATTAAGTGATAGCCCAAGTGAGTATTCAGGGAATAGAAGGGTCCTTTGGCTTACAGGTGCAGGTAAATTGCATTGGGACCTAAAAGCTTTTCAGAATGAAGATATCGTACTTAATTGAAGATTTTCTTACTTTCTTTTTTTTCTCTCTCTACAGACAGTTTTACTGCTAGCTTTCCTATCCTTTTAAAAAGGAAACATAAGTTCATTCTGTTTTCATTTTCTAACAAAATAACGCAGTTGGAGACAAAATACAAATAAATAAATGTATTTTTTCACACTCACCAATTTAATCGGATTTTTATAGTTTCTGTTGAGATAAAGAAAACTTCAAAAATTGATAAGAAAAATAATTTGGAGAGGCTTTGGCTGCCAAAAAAGCCAGTTGTGATTTCCACTTCAGGGAGAGAGATAACATGTTTGGGGCTCTTTTTGGGCTAGACAGTCATATTTAACAACCTCTCCTCCTCAGTATTTTGCTGAAGAACTTTATTTAAATAAAGAGATCATTTTTTTACCTTAAAAAAAAAGACAAAAAAAGAAAAAAAGAAAGAAAGAAAGCACAAATCAGTAGCAAACAGTTTCCCAGAGCTCTACTGGGAAATAACTAATTTTCTCTTCAAAGACAAATTCTAAACTCTTAGTCTGCGTGTCTTTTAAAGTCAATGGCAATGAGTGCCAGAGTGTTTTCTTTTTAAACTACAAGCCTATATTAGCCTGTGGTTAGTAATGACTTAATCTAAGCCAAGTTTTTGTTTGGTGCATTTTTTTCCCCATAATCAAGCATAGACATATGGATGTCTGGTGGTAGGCAATCATTTTCCATCTTTAGGAGTAACCAGATTCTACATATTCAAGATGATAGTTCCTTATGGTATGACCCGTATTTGATAATGATAATTGCTGAGATAAAATGAGCAAGAGGTTCTCATGCCTTTAATGGTATATATACACATATGACCACCACAAATCCTCACAAAAATTAACTGACAGCAATGGAAAATGCAGTGAAAACCCTTGAGAATGAGGCTGTGTGTCAGTGTGCATCCAGAAATGCAGGTTTCTTTTGAGTTGCACATGCAAGACAGTAGAAATCCTTCTGTCCTCTCCAATCTTTGAGTGATGATTCCATATTTGGACATCAGAGCTAGCTAAAAACCCCACGCTGTAGTAGAGAGTTTCCTGTACTGATACCCGAAACCTGCTTTGTAAATACTGCATTTGAATAAATTGTACTATTTGTAACTGGACTACTTGTTTTGAAGGGGATGAGTCCTACAGTCGACAGACTGTGTATGAATCCAGTACTGTCAGAGTCGGGCCTATAGTTACCACAATATTTGATATTCCCTCTTCCCTGCCTCTGCTTCAAACTGCCACACATACACATCTACTCATTCAGAGTGTGTTTTCCTTTTTTTCTTTCTTTTTTTTACGACTATTTTTATTTCCTCAGTTACATATCTTCAGCAAATTTCATGTCCTTGATGCACATTTTTTTCTATCTTCCAGTTGTTGATATATAAACCAAACACATTTGCTCTTTGTACTGAACCTGTTATCACAAGTGACATTTAAAAATTTTAGTTATCCCCAAATTGCTTATTCTGCAATTTTAAAATCTTTCAAAAAATAATAATAAAAAGAAAAGATGCATGTTACAGGCATGTTTTGCATGTTACCAAATATTCATTAAAAAAGAGATTTTTTTCCCTGCTTTTTTTCCACATTGCTAAGGCCTTAGTAAGATCACACCCCGTTTCCCTTTTTAGTGGCGAGCTACAAAACCAAAATGAAGATGCAGTTGATGACATCTCAATGCTGTCAAACACAAAGCAGCCAAACTAGGTTTGTACAGAAATGTCTAAATGCCAGCAATTTCTGATTTTGAAGTGCTTAACTTTGCAGGTAGACACCTGTGTGAATCTGCCAAGTTTAACCTAGACAGCCTCACACAACCATTACACGGGGTAATAAAGTAACCGATCATGAAGCAGGGATAACTCTCCTGTGCATGAATTCATATGCACAATTTCCTTGTTTCCTTTTCCACAATGAATAAATGGGAACTTATTGGTACCAAGTTGGATTCCAAAAGGGACTCCACCCTAATTAATATAAACTCTTTGTTGCTCAAGTCCCTATGGTTTCAGTTTACCTGTTCTTATATCCATCTTTTAACCTTATTTTCACGTGCTGGAGACATTGCTATCCAGCAAATTGCCATCATTTTCATCAGAGTTTTGCTTCCGCTCTGTTGTCTTCTGGTAATGGAGCCACTTCTGCCTTGTAACTCATTTTCTTCTCTCCATTTCCATAATATTCAGCATAGTGTATTCTATCCAGATGGGGGTAGGGAAAAAAAAAAAAAAAGAATCACTTCCATTTTCCTATTTCCAATTTTTCTGGTTTAGCCCCTGGGTCCAGATGGCATTAATTTGTTTGCACACTCACAATTCTCAAACCAACACTCTAATAATTTTCTCTTCTCTTTCCTCCTTTTACTTGTCTGAATTTTGCTGTATCTCATTGCCCATGGGCCGGTCTGGGGCCCAGAAAAACATAGATAAGGGCTCCTTTTCTCCCTGGCTCTACGAAAAACATCTCCAGCAGTCAAGAGGAAAGATGGGGCAGGAGGAAGTGCAGTGGCTGAGGCTTAAATGTGTCCCATCATTGTACACTGCTAGTGCATAGGAAGTCCATTTACAGGTGGATCTGCTTAGGGAGGAAACATGCTCAATTCACATGGAATTTTCAGAGAATATAGCCAATAACAAATAACAAGCTTGGCACACACACACACAAACAAACAAATAAAAAAGAAGCTAAGTCTGAAGCAGATGAAAAGAAGAAAAATAAATGCTACTGTTGAATGTAAAAGTTAAAAGAAAAATGAAAACCTTGAGTGTATGCACTGTTGCATTTTTGCATTTTTGCATGTAATACATACAGTAAATAATACCCAGTGCTAATTATCTGAATTATGGAGTTTCGATATCTTTTTAGCAAGATTAGACGTTATAAACATCTGTGAAACCTGACTTTTTAAATGCAGATGTGCTTTTCTGTATAAACAATGAAGAGAAAAATGAACTGAAACTTTCACTTCCTCATGATTTCTTCTCCTCTTTAAAAATATCTAGTTTGAATAAAATAAAATTAGACAAATATGTTGTAAGGAAAATATAATGTAGATTGTTTATGCCAAATTCAAGCTTAGTAAGAAATTATTTTCCTCTTGCTAGAAGAATTATAAACTAATTAACCCTCTGGAAGTAAGTGTTTTAAATGTAGAGTGTGTTAACATTTTTACATAGCTTATCTTTTTGCTCTATGTAAAAATGTTTTGAGGAAGACTTCTTTTTTTTCCTTCCTCTCCTTCTCCCTCCTCCTTCCTTCTGTCCAATGTAGGCCTAATCCTGCAAGGCAGATTAACACAAACTCAATAGGCCAAATTCCAGTGTGATTTAAATAGGAGGTAAATTGGCAAAATAAACAAGCATAATTTACATACTGAGTGTTAAGAGTTGGTTGAAAGAATTGCATGAAGGTAGTCACTTGTAGTGCATATCAGGGTTTTATTAGACCAGCACAACTTGGAAACTATGCCACATAGCATTGAATGCCATCTAATGGTATTGTATGTATTAATATTCATAAGGTCATGATTTATAAAGTAATCCAGTAAGAGTAGAAAAGGAAAAATAAACTCCAGAATTTGTCTTTCTTAATGTTACCATCTTCATGTTGGAAAGAAATATCTTTGATTCCCTATTTATGTGGGTCTAGTTCTATTCATTGTTTTTCTAAATGATCTGGATAAGAAAGTCCAAAGCATGTTTGTTACATTCGTAGGTGACACCAGAACAGGAGGGGTTGCAAATGCTTTGCACTACAGTATTATGGTTAAAAATGACCTTGAATTTGAAATACATGTTCAAAGAAGTTCACTTCAGATGTTCACTTCAATGAAAGCATATACAATTGTTTATATATAAAGCCAACAATTGTGAAATTATAGGATGGCTCATCTAGCAGTTCAACGGGGAGGAAAAAAATATTTTCATGGGTCATAAGAGGAATATTGCTAGAGATACGACTTTGCTGTAATAGAGGTAAACATCTTGCTGAGATGCATAATTGAAGGCCATCCCTACAAGATGTGTTCAGCTTTGGGTCTCAGTTAGAACACTGTCCAGTTTGGATGCTGCTATTCAGGACAAATATAAGGGAACTGGAGAGATCTCAGGGAAGACCAATAATCAGAAGTCTGAAATCTATAAGGAAAAATTGAACTGATGTTGCTTAGCCTAAGGGAACCCTGAGGCAGGACACAATCACAGTCTTCAAACACCTAAAGGGCTGCTTCAAAGAAAGTAATAACCTTTATTTTCATCGTCCTGATATATTGGGAAAGAAAAAAGGGTTTTAAAATCCAACAGGGAAAAATTGCTTTACACGTTAGGAAAAGCCCTTGACAGTAAGGCTAGAGAAGCAATAGAAAAAGGTTGTCTGTGGAAGCTGTGCAATGTCTACCTTTGACAGCCCTTGAGAAAAGATTAGAGAAACATCTGTAAGGAATGACAATGACAGTCAACTCTACCTGGAACAGAAGGTGGACTGCAGTACTCGAGGGGCCTGCAAGGCGTCCTCCCGACACGGGAAAGTGTCTCAGATTCCAAGAAATTCTTTGATATTGCTTGTGATGACAGGAAGTCACTGCTACTATAGTCCATTTGAATAGCTAAATGGAACTGTGATCTTGCCTATGACAAGTTATTTGCTTAGCATTATTGTTCATGGTGCAGTGAGAGTTGAAGCCTGTGTCCTTAAACAACCCTGATGAATACTTTTATTATCCCTAATCCATATTTTATAGTGACTTATCTCATGCTACAGTGTTACATGTGGGAAAGACAAGACAGACAAGAATATAGCTCATATTCTTCACACTTTTTTTTTTCATGTGCTTGGAGAATAGCTTCTCTACGGTAGTCAGTGGAGAATGATAGTCTCCTCTAGTACTTAATTCAGATCTTAAATCTGTATCAGTGGTTAGAACATTGAGTTATTGAATTATTGGCTAGAAGCGCTTATGTCTTCCTTGTGGACTTAGGATGGGGATGCTTCTAACTCAGGTGTCTCAGTAGTATCCAAATTGAGGAAAGGTGGATCTGCTGCACATGCAGAAAGTCAGTCGTGCAGAACTAGAAAACAAGAATTCCAACCATCACACTACCACCTTAATCAAAATAATTGCTTTATTTAGACAAATTTGATTTGTTGTAAGGCAGACAGACTTTAGCTATGCCAATCTGCTTGCTATTGTTCCAAAGAGATTTCAAATATATCTATGAACAGGTTTCTTTTTGTGCATTTTTTGCTACTTCTGTCACCACTAAGGTATGGATCCCATCTGGTCCTGGAAAGACTTTTTTTTTCTCCCCCCAAAAATGCAGATTATTTTCAAGACAATTGTCCAAAAGGAGAGCAAGAGATAGTTGCTATTTTTCTTTGATTTTTTCATTGTCTAGAATGTCTGTCTCCTATTGCAAATTGACTTAAATTTCTTCCATCTGCTGCTGGGAACCTAATCTAAATGTAAATTAAAATAAATACATTTCTTGAAAAAAAAAAGAGGGGGAAAAAAAAGACTTTAAACACTCAGAACCTTTGCATATTTTGTAGTGTCCTAATGATTTTTTTGTGTCATTGCTCTCTTGCTTCTGAAAATATTTCTAATGATACCAGATTCAGGATCCTTGGAGAAATAAAGAGGGACTCCTGGGTAGCACTTCTTTTATGAATAATTGGTATGGGTTATTTCAGGGACCTCCAAATTCTTTTTTGCATTTACAGACACATGGGGATGAGGCTGTTCGCCAACTTTAAACACCAGCAGTCGATGGAAAGAAGCCAAGTAGAGGACTTGGAGTGCTGTTCAGTAGAAAGAAGAAATGATGGGATGCAGCTGTTATTTTTTCTTGAATTAATAATATTTCTCTCTCTTTATGACTTTTTTTTTAACGTGAATACAAAATTTCAATCCAGCAATAAAACTTGCTTAGACAATATATATACTCTGTTCATGCAATCACTAGAAAGATTCAAAATATACTAGACTTCAACTCTTTCCTTTTGTATTACAGAAGTTTTCATCTTACTTTTCGTCATTCTTCTCCATCCCCTTCCCCCTTCTCTGAAACCAACTGGAAGAGCCCTTTATAGTTAAACTGAATTAACATTTTTTTTAAGGAGTGAAATGCTTGATATAAATATACCCAGTGGTGGAAGGTTGCCTGAGCTTCTGGAATGTGTTTTGATCTTCAAATATGTAGAACTTTTTGGCAAATAGTCATAATTTGTGGTGTATGTGTTCCTTTTAAATTACTCTAAAATATTCTTCAACATCGATGGAATAGCCAGTTCTGAGTATTATTTACAAATTATGCAAGGTGACCAGGTCAGATCCAACCAAGACAGAAGGAATCAAAAGCATTGCAGCTTGTTAACTGCTTGGCACTCTTTCTTAAAGAAATTCCTGGAGCTGAGCAGGGTGGGAAAGTCCTGAGGTAGAGAGGTGTTCTTATCAATTTGCACAGAAAGCTCAAGGAGGTAAGTGGAACCTCCTGATTCTTTTCATTCCCAATAATGACTGATGTTTTTGCACTAGATTGAGGATCTAGTAGCAAGAACTTATGGGGGAATTTCATAGCACATTTGCCTATGGTCTTTGCTGCAAAAAGTTACTGCAATTTAAAGGTAAAAAAATCCAGGTGGCTGCATTAAACCCTTGCATTGCACCCTTTATGCACTATGTTGTCTAAGTGTAATGAGCACACTCACTTCTACTTTCTATAACCTATCTTTCAGAGCAGTATCTCTTCCTATAAGAAGAATCAGAGATAAAAAACTCATTTCCCTTTGTAGTTTGTTCCAATAACTAATGATTTTTAGTGTCAAAAATCATCTTTACTTTTTTTTTCTGTCCTCCAGCTTTCAGCCATGTGTTATTTTATATATTCTTGTTTAATTACATATCAGTTTAAGTCACCAGCAAATGAAAGACTTTATTTTCAATATCTTTAAGTAATCTAAATTAGGCCACTAAATAAATTTAAAATTTAACATTTGCCTTCATCTTAGCTCTACAAAGGACTGGAAAGTATAATGCTAGAAGAGTTTGTTCTTTTAGCTTAATTAAGACATACTACTATTATATATATATATATATAAAATTCTAAATGCCTGTTGGCACCACCTTCATTTCAGACAGTGA
Source organism: Crypturellus undulatus (assembly GCA_013389825.1). NCBI lineage: Eukaryota > Metazoa > Chordata > Aves > Tinamiformes > Tinamidae > Crypturellus > Crypturellus undulatus. Next base: position 68,261 of record VWPW01012698.1, read on the forward strand.
ACTCTGAATGGGTATACACCCAGATTTGGGTGTTTATCTCAGCTGGAAATTAGCATATCCTTAAAAGGTAATCACAATAAATAGAGATTTAGAGTTGAATCCAGTTGCCCATGCATACGCATACTTTCCTTTGAGATGTCATGGCATATTGACACAGCCACATAGTTTGGCAGAATTGACAGAGTCCATAAGAGCTTCAGGGGTGGTAGCTGAATGCCAGGCAGGATACTCTAGGGCAGCACTAATGCTACTGCATGTCCATGTGAAGGGCCTGAATCAATCCCAAATGGAGACATACAGCTTCATATTCAGACATTTACGTCTTTAGTTCAGCTGGAATGACTAAGTCCAAAGAATTTTGTGATCAACATTGTTGAGACCTTTCAGAGAGATACTCAATTTATCCCATACTTATACTTATCCATTCAGATAGCTCTCTAGTTACTTGGTTGGCTCCACTGACTGTGTCCACACATTTAATTTATGTACCACTTAAGATGCTCCAGAGCACCCGAGATTCGACTATGCAACAGCAACACAGTAACTAAAAGACACTTATATCTTTCTAAAGCAGTGGGTATAAATGGGATACCCTAAGGCATCTTAACTGACACTCAACATTTGTGTGGGCAACAGAGTTTAGTCCATAGTTCTCCACTGTTTATGGATGTAAAATGTTGCAGTTTGAAAGCCGTAGTGGTGGTGAGGTGGGGAAGGAGATATCAAATACTGTGTTAGCTATATGCCAAACTCCAGCAGTATTGCATTCACAATCTGTCTGTGGACGGTAGGTCTGATCACCTTCCTAGAAGTGGATCGAGTTCCCAAATAGTGTGATCAACTATAAGCTTGAATCTGGCAGTACCAGATTCACAAACAGTCTGTCACAAACAAGTAGTCGAGTTCACAAACAGCATGGTTTATTCAAATGCAACACTTTCAAAGTAGGTTTTGGGTGTCAGTATAGGAAATTCTCTACTACAGCATGGGGTTTTTAGCTAGCTCTGATGTACAAATGTGCAATCATCACTCACCCCAGAAGATGGGAGAGGGCTCTCAGTCTTGAGTCTCCTCCGGCAGCATTCAACCCGAGGGGAGGAAAGAGGGATCAGCGCCATCGACTGACCTAAGAGTTACGATGGTTTCTTCCCTCCACTTTTTTCTCATGAGTCCAACTTTTATACTTTTCTTTACATTCAGGTGGAGTTTGACTGTAGTAATAACTTTTATTGTTGCTGATTGGTGAAAAAGTTTCTCGCTTTCATTTAAAGGTCCAGTCAATTGAAAATCTAGAGCCCATGCTCAGTGAGGAATGGTTGTACCTCAGGGGCAGGTAACTTTTGGGATGGAGGTGTGTGTTGACATTATAATGAGCTTATAACAACTAACGTTCAAGCAAAGTTCATCTAAAAGGAGTGATTTTCCACCCCTTGCTGGCAGCACTGGACATCTTATCACATATCTCCAACTGGACAACTACTGTGCAGCTCATCAGCAGCTCAGCACAGGGAGTGCAACAGAGTTTGGCCACGGTGTCTTCACTCCGCTCCATCCTCCGTTACTCCCCTTTGCAGCTGCGAGGAGGGCAGATTGTGCTGCCTGGGGAGCTGTGGAGGAGTGGAGTCCGTGCAGACCAGCCATCCTGGAAGCCTCACCCCAACCAAGCTTCTGTAATGCAAAACTTCGGTTAGGCCCTGGTTTTCCTCTAAGTTTCCCATTTTCCAGGCCATTCTCCCACAATGTATTATACAGAAGCAAAGATATTTAGCTTAGATGTAGACATATAAAAAAGGATTTGTCATTAACAATGAGCTGAACCCCACATTACTTTCTAAAAGGTGGAATGAGCTGAAGCCCATGTTACTTTCTAAAAGGTGGAAAGAGCTGAAGCCCATGTTACTTTCTAAAAGGTGGAATGAGCTGAAGCCCATGTTACTTTCTAAAAGTGGAATGAGGGACAGTGTACCCTAGTTATGTCCATTACAAAGCTCCATTGTTGTGTACCCATCATTGGAAACAAGATCTGTCACATTCATATATTGATATTTCCTAGACACTAGGGTTAAAATTAGAGTTCAGCCTGTCTAGAATGCGCTAAGACCTCAGAGGTGCAATAATAGTGTATCTGACAATATTAAGACAAGTCAGTGCTGGCTTTAGGATCAGCAACTGCCCACGCTCTCCCGCCTGCTTCTCCCCAAATGCGAGCAGCATCTGGGGGAGCGCTGCATGCTGCCAGCTGAATGCAAAAGCAAAGGTGTGCAGGTAGAAGCATCCAAAGAAGAAATAACAATAATTATAACAACAATAATAATAATGGTCTGACTTTCCAAATGTAGCTGTGTTTGTGTGCCTTTTTTAATATGAACACCACACTCCCCTGACGACAGACCTGCTGAGTATTTTTTTCCTTTAGCAAAATCCTGATGAACTGACATTTCAGGTTCATGCAAACAAATTCCCTATAGGATGAATTTATGATTTGTATCATTATGAGTGTTGTGTTTGGATGTAGAACTGCTATTTCAAAGATTTCACCTTATTTTGGTGATCATGCGTTTATCTGCAAATCAGCTGCAACTTCCAGAACTTTCTCCCCCCGCCCTTTTTTTTTTTTTTTTTTTTTTCTGCAAGATGTTGCAATTAGAATAATTAAAATAAAATCTATTAACTGCTTGTTACTGCAGGGGGAAATAGCATTGCGTCCAAGCACACATCTGCAACCATTGATTCTGAAGTGGTGACTGACAGCACCCAACTGCCTAAGTAGGTTATAACAAGCTAGCTCCAGGCTGGAACAGCCAGTGCAGTGCACAGGAGAAAGGCTAGCCTCTAAACCTGTCTTAAGCCAAAAGAAAGGCGAAAAAGGAAAAAAAAAAAAAAAAAAAAAANACAAAGCAAGATAGAAGAAAGAACCTTCTGCCCATAGTTGCTGTCCTGGTGCTCTCGCTCAGCAGCAACAGCTTGCAATTGCTAGTTTTGTTTAATTCATATTTACATGCTGGTGGCACAAGAAAGAAAATACTTTCTAACGGACAGCAAAAAATCTATTAGCCATCTAATCGTGCATAAATACATGTGTGTGTTTTTAAAAGCTCTTCCTTCATATATATCTACAACATAGCACATACTCAGGCAAAAGTAGCTAAAGCAGTATACAGGGACACAATCCAAACGAAGATCAATGCACAAAGACACATGTGCAGAAAATATTGTACAATATACACTTGAATGTACTGTGCCCAGCTGAACATATATTCAAATGCAAATAATATATACTTTCTGTAAGAACTTTACCCCTCAGAGACTTTATTTCTTCCTTTGAGGTCAATGCTTCCCAAGCTCTTTGCAATCGCCACAAAACACCTTTCTCCATGCCAAAATCAACTGATTTATAATGTTACTGTCACACAAATTACAATGTTCCTGCATTTTTAAGCACTCAGTGTACATGAATATATATAATTTCACTATAATTTCACAAAACAAGGCAAAATCACATATAAAATGCCATTTCAGAACCAAACTCCTGATGAGTCTCTATCATTGCCCTGCTGCATCATGGTGATTGAGATTTCACTCTAACTCAGGTGGCAGAAGAACCACACAAGCAAGAAATTGGTTCATAGAGCTTAACTGCACAAAATTTTGGCAAATCTGTGGGTTGAAAATACCCTTTAATTTGTTCTTATGCAGAACAGGAAAATACCTTA
>VWPW01012699.1:0-11474 GCA_013389825.1 Crypturellus undulatus
AAATAAATGTATTCTCCAAGTTAATTTAACAGTTTAAATTACGCACATCCTCGAGAAGAACCTGGCTGCAGTCCATGAAATTTAACAAGCGCTCTACTCCAAAATCAGATAAAAAATTTGTCTTTAAAATGTACTTGTTAGATGCTTTTGCAAATATACAGTGCATATATATCTGAGTTATAAACATTTTATAGCTACTATTAAGTAGTGAATATAAGAAGTACAAACTGTAAATGTATGCAAATTAATGTGTGTATATTGCACACCTTATGCTTACATTTTTCGTCTTAAACAAAAACCCTTTAGACACAATAAGAGCTATCATCTCTTAAAATAACTCCGTCCTTCGACAAAATTTTCTCTGTTAGTGAAATGTTACCATTTAAACAGGGCTACATACTTTTTGCAGTATACTAGAAATGATTGAAAGATTTTTAGATTTCAATAACTAATCCTAAAGAGCACAACAAATCTCAGATCTTTATAAACTAAAAATGTGTTCTTTTTGGAAAGATCAACCACTATGTCTTAAAGCACCCTCAGTTGCTTGGACAATTCCAGTAATTCCAGTTCTCTCTCTCCCTTTTTTTATTTTTTTTTTTCCTCTCTCTCTCTCCATTTAAAATGATAATTTGTCTCTACTGAAGAGATTTTTGAGTTTTGAGTATATTTTTGTTACATACCTGCAAGTGCAGTTGATAATACTGCTATTTCAGACACTCATGTTTGGCAGCCTGGCCTAGGGATGGATGTAGAACCTAGCTGACAGCTACTGAAGCTAGTGTATGAAGGAGGGAGAGTAAAAATGAACCCCAGCTCAGCAGGGGCTTTCTGTGTTTTGGCTACCTGGGCCAGGACCCCTTCATATCAGAATTTTCCCTGTTAAGTTGTAGGTGGACTTTGCACTCAGCAGATCTTCCTAACATTCTGCTGAGCAGCATAATCATGGCTGAGCCTATTCCTTTCTATCCTCCTTTCTCTCTCATTGCCTCTCTTTGTCCACGTGAGTTACCAATGCGGGATGCAAAAGCCCTTTCTTCTGCAGCACAGTGCTGAGCGTTGTTCGTGCTACGAAGCAAATCCTAGTAAGGACCTGCTGGCTGCAGGATATAGGGCACACAGTGCTAAAGCAAGATCTGTGATCTGTCCCTCTCTGTCCCTGTGTCCATGTTTCATATTTCTGTGCCCTCCTCTGTGTCATGGGATGCTGCTGCATCTCTCTTGCTGCACATACGGCAGCAGCAGGCTGTGGGCTTGCCCCAAGGTCCCAGTAATGGACAGTTTCCCTCCCAGTTCCAAACCCCAGCAAGCCTCCTAGAGCCCTTCACTCACCAAACTCCAGTGCTCTCAGCTTAATGCCTAAGGGAACCATTCAGCAATTTCTGGAGAATTTAAGTTTGTTGATCTGCAATAAGAGTAAGAAATAAAAATCCGCAATATTCTTGAGAAACCTTGAGCTACTCCACAATATAATGATCACATTGGTAGAGCTCAAATGCACTCTTGGGGAAAGTGTAGTTTGTTTGCATGAAATGACAAAGTCAAAATTCTGAGGATTCAGAACCAGTAAAAGAAACTCATGATAATTCTTGTCACATTTAACATCTGCTTTATCTCTTTGTTTTCCGTGAAACAAAACTTCTCTTCATTCTGCCTTAATGAGAGATGGGATATTCTAGATGAGGTTTTCACAGGCTTCCCACTGATGAGGATAGCATTTCATTTGCTGTTGGAAGTGAACTGTGGACAGCATCTACCATGAGAATTGATATATTAAACTGATTTTATTCTTTAAATCTAGACTGCGATTTTACTACTGTAATATGATACTTAATATCATAGAATACTTTGATCTGGCCACAGAGTTCAGGCAGTGAGAGGTTAATTCATGTAGTTTATTGAAACTAATTAACAGTAGCTACAAGGAGTAAGAACAGTTCTGCTAAATCTCTTCCATTCAGCAGCAGTCCTGTGAAGAATAAGTTATTTTATAAGTCACCATATCTATTTCAAAACTGTTTTTTAAAACAGATGTTGTGGGGAACTTCCAGAGTACTCAGTCTCACTGCTATCCTAATGGCATTGGCTGAGTAGGGTCCAGTTTTAATCAGTAGCAAGAACAAGGTAAATAAAAGTAAAGTGGGGATAATTTCAAATAGTATTTCTAATAAAATTATAGTTAGTAGTTTTATCTATATTTAACTAAATACAATGCATATGAGGTTTATTCTGAGGATTGAGTGAGCTCAATCAAGATCAGGTGAATCTTTTTATTCTTCATCATTTATTATTTACCCCTTTCTTTTCCATGTTCCCAGGCCTCACAAACACAGACTTTTAAGTATTTCTGGAAGATATCTGACCTCTTTGAATTAAAATAGGGACCTTATGCAGTTGCTTTCAGAGAAATGTGTCTGTATTTCAATTTGCTGCAACAATAGGTCTTTCTGTCTTTTTCCTGACTTCTACTTCTGATTCCAATTTAAGAATAAAAAAATAGGAAATAAGTGAATAAAAATGTTTAGTAGATGGATTAAAAAATATTTGAAAACATTTTATTTTTGCTAATAAAATGCAAGTTTTAATGCCTCTACTCATCCAGCTAAAAACATGCACACTGCCATTATCAGAAATACCATTCATTACAGACCCTGGGATTCAGGGTCCCACTAATGCTTTCCTAGAGTCAGATATAAAACACTCTCATCTGCACAGAACTTGATGCTACAGTGTGCTCACACCGTGAGCTCACTATCCATAACTGCCTGTCCTGGAAGAAAAGTAGTGCACTTGGAGACTGTATGTAGCAAGAAAACAGATAAGAACAGTTGAATGACTGTGCTTGCTAGTTGTGGTTGTTCACTCTACCTGTTTGAGATCTCCTTCATATTTGGTGTAGAGATATCTTGGAATTAAGGACTGTTGTTCTATCGTGTCTTGGAGCAACAGGATCCTGGCTTTCAGTCTTCTTCATTTCTAGATATTAGATCAATGCAGATGTGATAATGCTCAAAGTACTGCTGGTTCCTCTCTTTTTTATTCATGTTTTCCTTATAGCTTTTGTATTTGAGAGCAATGGTAGGAGGACACCAATGTTGAAAGCAATCTTATAAGAGTAAAAAATTGAAGCATTCTTTTGAGAAAAAATTAATTTCTGGAAAATTAATCTGATTGCATTCTTCCCACCTCATCATTTTTGCAATTCAAACTTGTAGGTTTTGCTTTTTCTCCAAAGATATTTCTTCCATCTTTCTACACATGAAGCAAAGCTCCTTGCCTAAGCTCTTATTTTAATATCAGCCTGGAAGAAAATATCCAGATGTCTCTACTGAAAATTTAAGTCCCTTATCAAGCACTTACCAGAATAGCCACTCCAGTGCGAAACAAATCCACAGTAGCTACATCAGAGCTGTAAATCCTGAGCCTCTCATACTACCCAGCTCTCAGATTCAGGTGTGAATTCCAACTATATCAGAATAAAATATAGATAGGGACCAAGCTATTCCACTCCCTCTTCCCACCTTCTTTCTTCAGAAAGGAAACGGAGCCATAGGAAAATCACAGCATACTCCAGCAGTGTTGCTGTAATGTGACCCACAAGCCACTGCAGATGCAACCTAAAAGTTGTATGGATGGAAAAAAATGAAGCCTTACTCCAGGTGGCAAAGCTTTTGTTCTCCTTTCCTGGGAGACTTGTCTGTAGGCAGTAAGCTTAATATATAGGAAGAATGAAAGCATGAAGAAAAGCTCTTACACGACTATTGAAAGTATAAAAATTCTTTTCCTCTTGCATTAAAAAAAGTGTTGATGTGTAGAACCAAGCCTGAAGTACAACTGTTCATGCACTTGAGGCCCTGACCTCGTACTGTTTATTCATAACTCTTTGTTTTCTCCGTCCTTGTGAGCTGCAGTGTACGTTCTATTTCGAGCATTCTTACAAATGCACAGGCATAGTACCAAATAGTGTGAATCGTGTTAGATTTTGGATAACCTCTCATGGATTAATAAAATAGCTCCTGAGAAAGAAGCTATAAAAGTATTATAAGAAAATTGATTCATATTTCCTAGTTGTCTAAAGGGATCATTTATCCCAATAAATGGTAATTCTTTCAAGAGAAAGTGGGCACACTTCTAAATGTCTGGGAGAGAAGCCCTGCAAACATTTTTATTGCTTTTTTAAGTATAATTGTGTGTACTAAGCTGGACTAGAAGGAGGAGTTACAAGGACAAGGTGGGTGGAAAGAGCAAAAGCATGATAACTCTCAATTTTTCTTTGTACTTTAATTTGTACTTCTTTTCTCTCTCTTTCTCTCTCTCTCTCTCTCTCTCTCTCTCTCTAATGCTCTCAATTATTAGAGTGCAAAGATGTGAACAAAGTGGCATATTGCCCACTGGTGCTGAAGTTCAAGTTCTGCAGTCGAGCATATTTCAGACAGATGTGCTGCAAGACCTGCCAAGGACACTGACCTACAGCAAGCATGAGAATGTGCCTTGTTGTTACCATTGTGGAAAAGTGTCCATCGAAGGGAGCCACACAGCGGAATGAGATTGACGTCCTTGCAAACGCATTACCCTGTGGAAAACGTAACCACTGGTCAGCCCCAGCTGACAGGATTTCAATATTATTTTAACTTCTGTGAAGTGGGATTTATTCATCCAAAGTGCTGGACACAGTATGAGGAGGACATGCCAAATTGGAAAGATCCACACAACACATACAGAATAGCTTACTGTGGAACATTTGTGTTCTTTTGACTAAATTCAATAGTCTGTTTACCTCCTTGGACCATTAAAATAATTTTTATTATGGACTTAGCAATGACACTGAATCCATTTGTATTTAAAACTGTTTAAAATGTAGCTGTTATGACTTGGTCTACTATGGAAGTAAAGAAGAATCAAAAAACTGTTAAGTCATAGCTTTAAAATGTTAACTATTTTATCTTACAACACAGCACCACAATTTAAATTATAAAATGAGCTTGGAAATGTTATTTAAAAAGCAGAAATTTTTTAAAAAATGTATTTTTCCTTCATTCCACCTAATTCCCTTTGGAGTAATCCATATTTCCTGAACACTGCTGTGAGCCATATATAAAGCTATACTAAATAGAACAACCATGAGGGATTTAGTTTTAAGAGGTGCAACAGTTATTGCAGTGGTGCATGAAATACAAGTGTGCTATGAAGTGAAATGAAATCTGTGTTGCAAATTTATAGCCATCTTACCATTGTACCAGTGAAGCCGAGGTTTCCACTGAAAGGGAAAATATGTCAATATCACAGAGGAGGCAGACTCCAGTAGTGGTGAAAACCATGTTGTCAAGTCTTTCACTAGCAGGTACAAGTTGCCTAAAACTTAATGCCTTGAATTCAGCTCACTTTTGTTTACATCTCTAGCCACAAAGAAGAAACAGGTCTGTGGGCCTCTAGTTCCGTTTTACACGTTACTTTTGACACTAAGGGCTTCCAGTGCAAAAGATAACCTTACTATGTAATAGCATCATTCTTCTGCAAAATTTGCCAAAAGTTATAATGCATAATTTCAGGTGTCCCCTTCTTTGATACTGTAGTTGAAGGGCATTTTTTTATGAGAACGAATATGTGAGTGTGCAGTTCAGCAGACTGCAGCAGGGTGGGTGAGGGCTGCAACCAAACAAGGAGGGACTTGGGGATATATCTAGATTCTGCTCAAGTAAAAGGTCCAAAGTGTGCCTGACCCAAGAGGCCTATTGGACCGGCAGGTGTAAGGCACACTGGAATAGGTGTGGCTGGAGTGAGGTATGGTCCTATATATAAAGCTGGATCTTATTTAATGCTAGGGGCAGCTTTCGGCCTGAGATGGGATCAAACTCATGCCTCTAGATTTGTAGTTAGATACCACAAGTGCTCTGCTGCCATACTTCACATTTCTTATTTCCCTATTTCTAATATTCACCAAATACTTTGCATGTAAATATGAAACCGAACTATTTAGGCAGGTCAGATTTCAAGAAAATGGCATAAAAAAGTAAATGTTATGCTCCTCTTCCCCTTCACTTCTCAATAACTGACTCAACAAGGAAATAAGAAAAGTGGGTACTTGTTTATATTAATATATTGTACTTGAACACTTGCAGTTTGCAGCAGGTACTTGATGAATGTGCTTTTTTGTCCAACTATGCCTCCTTCCTTGTAGTGCAATTAAAATTATGTGAACAGTAGCTTGCATTAAAAGTTTTAACTTACATAGCACTTTCTTTAAAAAAAGTACTCTTCAGTGAAAAAAGATCAAAAAATCATGTAAGATTGAAGTGTATCAATGTATTTAACCAATAACAAGCCAAATGTATTGCACATTATTTACAAATGTGAATTAACATGGAAAAATGGATGTTTTTAGCAGGACCTATACTATGACAGCCCCTCACCCGCCAACATATCAACCATCTGTATGTGCGGTTTTGCATAGCCCACATGTTCATCATCATCAGATCCCAGTCATCTGCTACCTCTTGCCAGTATTTTCACCTCCTTACACCTGTGACCAGTGGAATTAGTTTTTGGCTGGCCTGCATGTCTTTGTGTATGCTTCTCTGCTGATCTCGTCACCGTGTGCTCAACTCCTCTTAGAACAGACATCAGAAAAACTAAAAAATAAAAGTCTTTGGGAGTTGTGTATATGTACGAAATGGCAGTATTAGTTCTTCTCTGTTAAGCGAATCACTTTTTGATATCCTTTTGACAAAACACCTTGGTGCTAGTGTGCCCCAGTTAGGTCAAAAATACAACGAAAGGGAAAGGGGTTGCTATGGCATTCTCTAAGCAAGAGACCTCTTTGTATCGGGGCCTGTTTTTTCCCAGGGCACAACTGTGTTTATCAGCTAACATGTCTTTTAAGCTAACAAGGAAAGGTCTTTTTTTTTTTTTTTCTAATGTGTTCAAAAGAAACCTTTTTTTTACCTCATTTAGGACATTAAAATTGTAAGGAGTGTTTCCAAAGACACATTTTGCTCTCTTTTACTGGTGCTAGAACACTTAGGGAGTCTGATGTTTACTCTGCAATGTAACAGCACTGAGGTTGGAATTTAAAGAACTCCCTGGAGAAACATTGAATTGTATTGCTAAAGGGAACAAAACACATAATGTATTTGGATTTACAAACTAGCAACACTTCAGACTAAGGCCTAAAAATGAAACCTAATTCAAAGAAAAATAATTGGTTTCCACAGCACAGTTCATTGCTGCTGCTACACTGTAGCCATCTATATAATCTAAACTAAATAGTGTTATATTCCTGAATAGCGACCATAGGACTATTTGTGTAGGCTGTAAAAATGTCAGGCCTAGAATCAAATAGTATAATACTAAACACACAGATCAATCTGGTGCCAGTACTTCCACTGAGCAATACTACCAGCTAAAGAAGACGAAAACAGAAAGAAAAATCTTCAGATTAACCCCTCAAGGTATATACACCCCTAAATAGTCCATTTCGTTAGGAACTTTATAATGGAATGAATGTCACATAGATATCCTTAATAATACAGACTGAAATTACCTTTGTATTATTGTGATTAGTTGCTTATTATTTTATACTCAGTATTCATGTGGTACACTGTTACTTTATTATTATATTTTGCTTTTGTAAATTATATTCTAATTTATTGTCATGTTTCTTAACACTTGTTCTACATGCAATCTCCTGCTTGTAATGAAAAAAAAATCTTGTAATACTTGATGCAGTGAAGTTCCACACCAGGCACAGATTTGTTTTAACATAGATAATTTAGTGAAATAAAACTGCCGCTTTTAAGAATGATTCCCATGGTGCTGTTGTCTCCCTGACTTACAGTTGCTAGAATTCTGTATACTTACGTGTGCTCTCTGAGATGCCTCAAAATATATATGTTTTCTTTCAAACTACATCTGTATGTTGTCCCAGAATTCTGACCTTGGCAGTGGCAAGGTTTGTCACGTGTAAGGAAAAGAGTAAGGAGAGGGAAAAGTCAAGAACATGATCATGTACATTATTAGATAATATTTTAGCCTAAGCAATAGATACCAAAGTAGATGAAGAATTAAATTAATGACAGCAAGAATTCCCTGCTTCTTGGAATGGTTTCCTTGCCAGACAGACAGTAATAACAATAATAATAAAATGTCCTTCTTGCATTGAGTTTAAAGTTCTATCTGAAGTTTACCTAAAGCAATAATGTTATTAAGTGTAGAGAGCAAAGTAATTTCAGAAGACTTGATGCCTAGATCACTGTTGCTGAGAGATGTTTTCTTTCTCAACTGAGATGGTAAAAATATCCGGTATTGAAATTTCTGATCAAGTTCTGTGAGATATGTCCTGTTTCTTTGCTTTCTCTGGAATAACAGTTAAAAGTGTCTTCTGTTTTAATGAAAATAATCTACTACTATATGTAAGATATCAAAGAAAGAACAGAGAAGCTTAGATATTTTGATAAGCCATTTAATATTTTGGTTACTCTTTTTTCTTCTTTTTTCTAATGCGAACTTAAAAAATGATTATACAATTTATATTCTCACCTACATGCTATAAAGAAGTTTTATTATAGAGCAGAAATCAGAAATGGAATCAACTTGGTAAATGACATAGTCTAATGACACTTTTCTCCATGACTTCAAACCTGTTGACTTTTCACCAAAATATTCACACTTCAAATTATTACCTGGTATATTTCCAACTATTGTTCAGTTCTGAGTATTATTCTTTCCTCTAGAGTAACTGTGCTTTAGAGTACAACAACAAAATGTGTACACTGGAACAGATGCTCTTATGTTTCCATCTCTATTTCATATTTTGCTATCTTATACCTAACATCATCCGTGCTGACTGTAGAGTTCGTGGCACAAAAAGCTCCCTTCAGTCTTCCAAAATACACTCTTTCTACACCCAAACGTCTCTCTAGAGCTAACTCCAGTAATATAATTCCAAGTTATATATTTCAGTTCATTCTTTTGAGTTGTATTTTATAAGTTTGTTCCTTCAAGATGCTGTTTTTCATTTTTACCCGGTAGGGCGAAACTTGTAGATATTAGAGCCTGTGTTTCCTCTCTGTAAGATGCTGCTGATCCATTCTCACATTTTCCTTGCTATCCCCTGGAACTGTTTCTTCATCAGGAATCCCCTATTCTCTCTAAAGTTGTCTGATCTTCATGAATGACTCCTAAATATCCCCTGAAGAATGCTGAACAGGCCTTGATTATTTTGCTGACTTTTTTATTATTATTATTTTTTATTACTAGGAACTGAGATCCAAGACTCTTCTGTAGACATTTTCTGCAATAGACTTTAGATGAGTCCTGGGAGTCTCATCTGGAGTCAGTCAGTCGTCAATCTGAGAGCCGTAAGAGAAGGCCATTACTAAGCTGAAGCTGTCGTTCTCTGCGACGTGACGCCCTATCTGGCCGCCTTCCCTTCACCACAAACAACAATTAGGTGGAACGGATGGATCATTGCTTCTGTGTGGTCCCTGCAATCCTGGTCCTAGACAGAATGGTGGAGGAGTGCTTGCATGCAGTCATCAGCATGGAATCCCAAACAGATTTATAAGGACTCACTCAGCCACATAACTAAGGCTCACTACAGTGCTAGTGACTTGGGAGCTTCCCAAGTATATTTGGCCCAGCTAAATGGAGAGGCTGTGTCCAGATTAGGAAACTGAGTTGCTCAAAATGCAGTATGGTGTGCATTTAAGAATACTGCATCCGATAAATTGGCATATCACCTAAGCACCACACATCATTATTTTATTCCATTCCTGCACAGAACTGACATTTTCATTGAGCTGGATAGACTATGGGAGATGTTGCTTATGCTCATCAGAGTTCCTATAGCTGTTAGTCAGAAAATGACTGAAGTTTGACCTCAAAAGAATATAAATACATTTTTCTACACTAAAGGTAGGAAGATGCCATTTCTGTAAGCTGGAGGACCTTTCTAGAGAAGACATGGCAAGATCACTAGATAAATAATCGGACTTCTTTAGCAATCCTGTTTGTAATTAATTCATCAGATCACAGCCTCGGATAGAAAAGGAAGTGTTTTGGAAGCCTGGAGCAACAGTGCAGCCAGAGGGCTCCAGGCTTTGGTTGCTATGGCCACCCAGGAGAATCAGATTTGGCCTTGCTGGCACGGGCTAAACCACGGCTTTGGAAAATGCACTCCTTCAGTGCTCAGCACATCACAAGTCAGTGTAATTGTTTAACTCTCTCCACTCCCTCCCTTAGTTCTTGACATCAAAGTTTTTTCTAACCATACACACTTTTTTTGAAATGTTTATGACATAAAATCATATTGTTTGAAAATCAATTTCACAATATGATTTATCTTTTGTAATGAAGATCAATTTACTGTGTAGGATTAAAGATCTTCCCTTGAAAACGGATTGGTACTCAGTAATAGTTGAGGTGCAAAGAGGTTAAGGAAGGAACAGTCCTGCACATGGGAGAATATGTCTACTAGCTAGATTGCTGTAGAAAGACATGGACCTGGAGTTTCAGGAGGCAAACTTCATTTGAGAATATGTACTTGGTTCTAATTACCACAGCTTTCATTTGGTCTGAGATCAGCTGTGCTTTGTAAGGCAAATCATTTTACAGAAGTACAATGCGCTTAATAGAACAACTGAATTCTGATGTCTTTGAAAAGTGATCAAAGACACAGTCAGGTCATAGTATAGGCAACACCAACATGTTTATTGAAAAATTTGCAGTCCTTTTGTAGAAATGTTTATTTCATTCCTTGGGATCCTTTTCCCCATGATCTTCTTTCCCCTGTTCACTACTTCATGTCTTTCTCAACGCTTTCTCACTTCTCCTTGTCTGCAGTCCCATGTTGGATGTACAGTATTGCTACATTTGATCAGCTATTGTAATGTGGGAACGTGGGAGTTGTTATAATACTCTTCACATCCAGAACACACTGTGTTGTATGTCAAAAACACCAATTTAAATCCTTTTTTTTCTTTTTTTGCTGACAAGTAAGGCTAATATAGAATATATAAGAATTTGAAGAACAAAATGCTACAGACACATTAAAATGTTATCCCTTGCCTTCAAATAAGATAACAGGAAAGGAAATAAATTTTCATTATTTTGCTACCACAATCTTTAAAGCCCCCCTCCAAAACCTGTTTCCTACCATGAAAACCCCTAAATTAGAAACAAATATAAAGAGGGAACTGAGTCTCCCTTTTGGTCCCTCAGCTTCTCTTTCACATTTAGCCTTTGCTATTGAAGTGCACTAGGAAAACAAGACCTTCTGCAGCAGAAAAGGAATTTCAAACATCTCATTTGCCCTTTCTGGCACAAAGTTTCATTAGCAGTTTAATTATCCAAGATAAGGTTACATTGTTGAAATCATCCTGTCAATTAGCAGATAACATTTGACTTCAAATGTATTATTCTTCACAAGCATTTCATCAAGGATACTGCTGGTTCCTTGGGAGGAGGGGAGCTACACA
>VWPW01012701.1:0-29359 GCA_013389825.1 Crypturellus undulatus
AAGTCTACTCTTCATCAGTGTAACAATTAAGTAGATGCTTCAGTCTCATCAAAGCAAATCCCAAAGGTTTCCAAAGATCCAAATGATAAAATATTTCTTCTTTAATTTCTTGCAGAAACCTTTTGGTTTCCAAAGGAGTTCTGTGAGGACTGAGAACCTAATTATTCCTAGGAAGATGTTATGTTTTCCCATTACTCCAGAAGCTCTCTAAGCCAGAGCCTACCATTGGGTGTTGCCAGGTACCTTCCTTAAGCGTTACCTTCCTTAAAATTCTCCTTAAGAAGCAAACAAAAAACACAAAAACCCACAGAAAAATTATAATACAGTTATAATGTTAAAGAATATGACTCATGTTTATTCTCAGTATGAGCTTTATCAGTTTACAGTAAGATTGAAGCCATTGATGTAGGCGAGATGAAAGATATTTGAAATTATTTTGTTCACTATTTGACAGTTATGAAGTATATTTTCCAGCCCTATTTGTTTTATTACTTTTTTTTTCCTGGCATAGTTAGAAAATGTCTCATTCTAAACTGATATTAAAGATTATGACTGCACATAAGTACTGTACCAACTGACATAAATGTAACATATAATAAAGTAAAACTCAGCTTCTTTTCAATATGGGTGTTTTTTTGGTGATGGTAGAGAATTTAGTTGTACATGACTTTTACTCTGTTAAACAAAAAGCATATGAACAGAATTCAAACTGCCTGTGTTGCCTTTATTTGTTTATACACATAGTCTATATTTTCAAACGTGTGCACTTCAATATCACGTCTGAAATCTGAACTCTTTTGAATATATTCAGTATATTCAGTAAAATCAGAACTAAACTAAATCAGTTGTTCATTTGGAACTCTTAAATTACATAACTTCTTTTTGGTATTACTTTCTGTAATTCAGTGATGATTTGCTCATCATATACTGGTTTGCCCTATAAAATATTTTTGCATTCATTCACTCATAGCAGGCTATAATACAGAAATCTTAGTATAGAGATCAATACCTTCGTATTATTTTATATCATTATCTGTCATGAGCAATGCCATCATTACTAAAATGCAGTACCATATAAAAATCTCATTTATCATACTAAAGTTGGATTACTTTAAGAGATGCCTAAGTCCAAGAGTGATTTTGTTTTGCATGAAATGATTGGAAGGAATATATGGGCCATTTCCATTAGATGAGAACGTTCACCTTGATTAATGATTATTATTCACTAAAGTGTTACTTTGCATCACATACAATCAAAAATACTGCAAAACTACCAGAAAAGTAAGCTGAAGTTCCACAATATTCTTAGAATGATAGTCACAGTATTCTTTAATGTTGGAAAATGATAAAATTTTAAATTTTGAAATTGCAAGATGAGGAAATGTTCATTAATGGGAGGGGAAAAAAAAAGATCCAAAAGGCAAATGAGGACAGCCTAACAATCAGATGGCACCAGAACAGACTTTTATGTACTGCATGCTGCTGTTACTGAACAAGTACCTTGCACCAACTTCCACAGCCTTTGGAAAAGTTTCCTGCGGGCTTTGGTGAATCCTAAATCGGTCTTAAAGCAGGACCTGGAAGACATTAGTTTCCCCTAACTGGCTTTCTTGAAAGTAATGGATTTCTGGTTTACAGTGAAATTATTACATGAGGGTATTTTGAAACCTAATGTGTTAGCTGTGCTGTAAGCAGCCTGACTTCCCTTTTTTAGAAGATTTACAAAATACTGTTTTCCTTGCAGCAACTGTCCCTGCAGTCATTCCCTGGGGCTCCCGGGAGCAGGCGGAGAGGAAGCAGTCGGGGTGAGCTCCAGAAGAGAGCACGTGGGATCCCATGTGGAGCTCTGAGGAAGATGACTGCAGACGATGGCCAGGTTTGCATATTCTTCCTAAACTGCGTGTCCTTCTGCCACTGCTGGAGCATGTGCACTAGCCTAGATGGAGCTCTGCTCTGTAGGGCATTTTATGCTGAGCCTGACTGGGGACATTCTGGGTTGTTGGCAGAGTTTTGCTCTATGCGTATGCTCCTCCTCAACTCTCCTAGTGCATTCAGAGAGGTCCATCTCATTTCCAGAAAGACCACAGTTTTCTTATTCTGATCATGTCACTGGTGTTTCTGACTTTTAGGCCCAGGTTGAGAGGATCCAGTCGCTTGGAATCTTGGAGGGTGTCAGGTAGGACTCAAACAGTGGGATGCACCAGCTCCTGAAGTGCAGCATTCAGCTGTCCTTCCTAATGGCAATCACTACCCACCATCTATTACATGGTAGAAGATTATACATCAAAATTTTGTAGCTGGTATAGATAGCATTAAGTAAATTTTTGTGCTGTCAGCAAAGTGATATAAAGCAGGCACAAAACCTGGTTGAGTCTTTTTTTTTTTTTTTGAAATGCAGACAATCTAGTAACTTTATTAGTATGAAAGTCCCAAAATCAGGAGATGAAATCTGCACTACGGCTCCTGAGGCTTCCATCAGCTTCCACCTGTCTGCCAAAACTAAGCATCAATATGATCAGCTGATGAGAGACAAACTTGGCTTTACTGAGGAAACTAATAATTTACTTTTGCTTTGGCTACTGTTGCATAGATACACTGACAGCCACATTGTAGAAGAGCTGTATTCGTTTTAGAAAGTTGTTCTGAAAAGCAGGAAGACCTAATGCAGTTCATTTACTAGAGATCTGTATCGCTGCTGAAAAAACTAAACATTTAGCTGTGGTAGAAGGATGTTTGGTGAACCTAATGACATATAGGCTGAACATATAGAATCCAAAAAAGAGAAACATGAGCTAGAACATAGAGAAGAAAAGCTTGCACGCCTGCTATCTAGTGAAAATTTTCCAGCACAGTGATTTTGCTCTCTCGGGAATCATCTCATTCCCTTCTGCTCTACTAACCTTTCTGCTCATTTGCAGTCTTGGAGGATTGCCATAGGGACCAATGTCGTTGCAGTAGCATCTTTCAGATAAAACAGATCTAGCACATTTAAAATGGAGAGATTTTCCTTATTCTTGTCTGCCAATTTTTTCTTTCCAGCAACTCCCTGGATAGAATTCCAGGCATTTTTGGATTAGTGAAGTATTAGACTCCCAGGCTTAAACTAATAAGAAACAACTAGTCTGCTCTTTTTCAAATTAGAGGCCAAAAGAAAAGTCACAAAATTATTAAGGGAAGGTTTCAAAGGCAGGAAATTGAATTATTTATATCCTTTATTGCACCAGGCACATAAAGATAGCATTTCTCAGCTCTCTCAGCATCCCCAGTTAGACTTCAGTAATTCTGACTCAGTTTTGTGAAAAACCTTGTCAGCTGGTAAAAACAAGTCTTTGAAATTTTGAACGGAAACCAAAAGGTTTCTCAGCAAATTAAAACAAACTAGTTTATCTCTTAATAGTGCACATGTTCTTCAGTGGAATCCATCAGTGCCTCCTCTGTTATTTTCCTCCCTATGTTTTTTTTCTCCCCCACATCAGGAGCTGAATCTACCTGTTGTTTTCCTTTAGCCTGCAGTTACAGATATTCTCTCTGTGGCACGCAAGGACAAAGAGAAGCGACAACCTGTCATTACCCTAAAACATGTATCGTGACTCAGCACTGTACTGGCAACTTCTAGTGTTTCGTGCCTTCTAGAAAAGTATTTCTTCCTGCATATTGCCTTAACTAATTAATTCTTAGCAAAGTGCTTACTGAGTAAAGCAGGAAAGTGCCGTAGCTGCAGGCTATACTTCTTGTATATTTAATAGACCTAACAAATGAAGTCTGAACTTTTTAAAATAGCTCATTTACCCAACCTGATTCTGTGATAACCACAACTAACATTACCTATCTGAGGCCTTACTGTGTGCCCATAGTGTCCAAGTCTTACCCTGCTTCTGTCTCACTCATTTAATAAAGTCATAAACACATTCCATTGCTATGGTGTGAAGCCAAAAAACCTCAAAGTCCTCAAAGTCATCAGTGCTAAAGGGGGAAATATAAACAAAATGATACAGGCATTTAGTAGGAACTTAATTCAGGCAACAGCAGCAAGGATTCCATAAGCAAGTGTGAACTATGCGTTGTAAGAAAAACCTTCTAGTCATTAATTAAATGCCAGTATTTTCAATATAAGTTTTATTCCTCTAAATATATAGTACTGAAATTATTCAGAATTTTAATTTTTACCTCAGGTAAACACCATAGGAAGCATTCTTTGCAAAGTCTGTATTAAAAATCATCTTACTCATGGCTTAGTTTCCATTCATTTAGAACTTGTGTGCGTTGTACTTGATATTGATGTAAGCTTTAAATGGAATTGCTTTCTCCTTACTATCACCAAAATCTTAAAAATATTTTGTCTTTTAACTGTGTATAACTAGATCAAACACAGGAGGAAGCTACCTAGAAAGAACTCAGTTTTATTTCTCAGTCTGCTTTTCCCACATTGCTATCTTGACGCCTATTCAGTAGACAGAACTTCTTGGATTTTTGTAAGCTTTGATATCTGCATGGAGCTTCTATAAAACTGGTTGTGCTGGAGTTGGTTGTACCCAGAGCAGTAGCAGTGATGCACGGATGAAAAGGTCATTTATGTTAGAGGAGTGTTCAGCCAGAGCAGCCAAAACAGACACTGGGATGGCTCTGCCCTCCCCAAAACGCAGCATTCGGTGGGTATGGGAAGTGTTCTGTGCCCTGGAATCACTAGATACAGCTTTCATTTTGAACATACAAAACTTCTACTCTTCTCCTTTGTATGCTAATAGCGGTGCAAACTAATGTAGAAAGTGGAAGTGCATGAAAACAGGGACACGGGAGAAACTGATTCTTTAAAGAATCAGAATCGTGGTATCAGCAGGTGTTCTGTATTGATCCTAGAATTGCATTGCAATCCTTTCAGGTTTAGTTCTTAAACATAGCTTGGTTTTTCCTTAGCAATTGACTGGAGAGAAATAACTGGCTTAGAGACAAGGAAATCTCAATTATGTAAAGAATTCATTTACAGCTAGACCTGCAACATAAAAAGTCACAAGTGGCGGGGGAAGAGAACTGATGTTTTAGCAATTCTTACAAGCTGGGGAATGGTGCTAGGCTCTTACCACTCAAAAACATACAATGCCCTGACCACAGGGTACAGTAATTGCAGCACTTCCCTCATGGGCATTTCCCAACTACAGGGCTTGATCCATAGATGGGGTCAGTCCCTAGATTCCCCTGATTTCAATCCCAGCTGAGGGCTGGGGTATGTTCCTGGGTCTGGGCCGCAGCTCTTGCATTGCTGACATGTTTAAAGAGGTGGGTTTTGTTTTTTTTTGTTTTTGGGTTTTTTTTGGTAAGCAAGGTAGTCTAATGCAAGGGGAAGGAACTTACAGAGAATATAACAATATGGACCATATTTTAAACTGCCTAACTGGCTGTTTCATGAGCAAAAGTTAAAAGTTCGTGACAGATTTGTTTAACTTGCTATCAGAACGAAGATGACTAACTGCAAGTCAAGGATTAGATAATTCGCTGCTGACAAAGAAACAACCACAAAGCTCAACTGAATATTAATTCTGTTTTAAACACTACTAAACCAGCTGTAATGAAATGCGTCTTACCAGACAGTCAGCTCTTTACTACATAATAGTATTTTAAGCATGTACTATCTATAAATTATCTGGTCTTTTAAACACTTCACTGCATAAACAAATAGCTGCACAACAGCGAGACATCTCAACAACAGCTAATTTAATGTATGACTTCTCCCATCTCATGATGAATAATTCCCCAGTATTTTAAAATATCTGCAGATTTTGTTACCATCTCTCTTAGCAAAACCTTTCTTGCATTTAAATCATATAAAAGGACCTAATAGCCAACCTGAGAACAGGCTTTTAACTAGGATTTATGGATGTAAGGTTGAGATAAAAAAATTAACCTTGATCCAACAAGGATACATGACACGTGGATAGGACTATGAAACAGTGGTAGTCAGTAGTCCTAGATCCCAAGCTTCTTGGATCAGCAATAACCTGCTGCACTGAAAAACATTAAGTCACTTCTGAGTTTCCGTCTGGAACAAGATCTGTCCAACTGTCTCTTCAGCCATTTCTTGAACTGATTTAAGCAAGCTGCGTAGAAGAGGTAAAGTCACCGTAAACCCCAAAATAAACACCAGCAAAACTAGGAGCCCTTCTATTCACTTCCACAGCCTTTGAATGAGATCCTTAAACAGAGAAATCAGAACACTAGGAAATACTGTATCCTGGTTAGGATGGTCTCCTTGGCCACGCTTATTCTCAAAGCTCACACGGGTCAGGAAATTCCTCCAACAGCAATTATCATATTAATGACAAGACTGACAGCAGTCAGATAAAAGTGGACATTTCAAGAAATCAGATTATTCAATAGGAAGTGAAAAGCAATCGAATGTCAACCTCTGGGGACAGAGAGAGATTGCAGCTATGGATTTAAACCAAGAAACCTCCCAAAATAAAATAAAAAATATACACGAACATTTGCTAATGTGTTTGCACTTAGTCCTCAACCAGAACACATCTTTCTGCGCATCATATTTACTTCATTCTGAGAATCTGAAGATACTTATAAATCTACAAAATATACCCCACAAATAAAGGATAATGCCCAGAGTGAACAATAATACTTTGCAATCGATTGCAAACATCTCTAGCACTGCTATATTCCTGAAGCTACTAGCTAGTAATTTCCTTTGTAATTTGCCAGATAAATCACAAAAAGTGAGCAGACTTGATAAATGAGCTGTAGTTTTCTAGACTGCAGTCCAACAGATGTATTTACACATTTCATAATGTAACAGTAGAAATGCTGCATGCTACTGCCAAATGTTGTATTAAATGTTACCAAACAAAAATCTCCCAACAAATTCCTATCATGTTGGCTATTAAAATAGCCTGTAATGTGCATTTTTTTTCTCTCTTTTGGCTTTTCTTCTTCTTGATCAAGACACATTAGGCTACTTTTACTGTTCTAACTTACTCTTTTCTTGCTCACCAATACAGGAAAAGCAAATGTGTACATACACAAACAAATTGCAAAATTCTTATCTGGAGCATTGTGTCAGTCGTCTTTTAATACTTTGGGAGGTCTTTTAATAAATAAAACAAAATAGGCCCAAAACCTAACTCTGATCTTGCTTCCGTTTTACACTGCTCTTTAAAACACTTCCCTGTTCAGACAGGACAGAACAATTCGGTTGTGCCTGGCCTCAGCCTGAGCCAGCAGTGCTTTATCCAACGTCTGATTTCCCGTAAGCAGTTTGATATTTCAGTTCATTTGGTCAAAATGAGTGATAGAGCTGATGGTGCTCCCGGGGCCATGCGGACAGCGCACACCTTGTCTGGTGCAACCCAGCGAACACCGTAATGCAGCCTGCTCCAAGAACCACGCCGGGGACTCCAGCCCATTCCATGCACTTATCGAGAACTACACTTATTAGTGTTTTCGGCAAAGCAGGACAGAGCATTTGGAGCTCCAGATATAGCTGCTAAAAGAACTGTGAATAGTCCTGAATCATGCACTTTCTGAATGGCAAATGTTTCAGAGACAGTTTTTATACAAATTGAAAACCAAACACATTAGTAAATTTAATACGTTAAATATATTTTTACATCTAGAAATGTGTGCATTTTTATAAATTTTGAAATGTGGAAAGAAATTTTCTTCCTACCTCTTCCAAGGCCCATAGAGAATCAACCACAGGCTTGATCTTCTTATTATTGTATAGATTTATGAGTTTGTCCATTACACTCTTGATCAAGCCACCTCGGTTCTGTTTGAAAAGTAGATTCAACAGAGAAAATCCAGCAATGACCTTGTTCTCCTCGTACAGCTTGATAGGATTTACCTTCTCAACCTGCCACCACTGCAAAGACAGAAAGGAGAGCAGGGTTAGAACAACACTCCTCAGGACATGAAGAGCAAAGAGCACCAGCAAAGCGCCTGTGCCGACACGATGCACTAATCGAAGCGAGAGATGCGATTTCCATGACTCATCTGGCTCTTCTGACATACAGAAGCGGGAAGGAAGGCTTGATCTCCGCATTAAATTTGTAGAGCTAGCTCTCCTGTTTACCAGCATTTTATTTGAGAAAAAGGTTAAAAAAAAATGCAGTTGCTGAATGCTGTGGAAACAAACTACAGATTTTGTTGCATGACCTCAGGCTCTTAGGAAAACAATGACCAGCTCTCCTTTTAGAACATGGAATTTGAAATAAGGGATATGGACGTCCCTTCTTCGTTCTGCTGCTGTCCTTTCCTGTGACCTCAAGACAGCCAGGTGAGCACCTAACCTGTGTGACTGGACTCTCAAAAGAGCAAGGAAACCACATGCTGCTTAGCTAGCTCCCTTCCACGTTCACGGCTTGTGAGCAGGCCTCATAAATAAGTGCAGAGCTAAGTCCAAGAACATCCTGAAGCCTGAGACTCCTCATCACAGCGAGTTTCACTCCAGCACAATTTCAATAAGTTTAATACTGAAAAAAATGTAAAATTATTACATTAATATAAAAAATAGTTACATTTTTATGAAGTGTTTGATGCACTACTTTTAAAGTAATGATGTACTTATTATAAAGGCTTGCCTTTCTTACCAATATTTGGAAGTAGCACTGAAAAGAGCATTCGGAGAGAAGAGTCATTCTACAGTTAAAAAAATACTGTATTGTTTTAAGGGGTTTTTTTAATAGTTCTGAACTTGAAATCAACTGTTTTAATCTCTGCATTAGTGTAGTCAAACACCTTGCTGGCAGCAAGAAAGCCCTCACAAGCCTGAGTGAGGGGGCAACAAGGTAGTGTAGAAACTTCAGTACAGACAAATACAAAGTTGCAGGAAAAATTATCTCCACTATTCCAATGGTGCAGATCCTAGAAAGGGCAACTGTAATTCAAAAAAAAAGTTTGGCAGGTGAGGGTTGGAAGTCAAAGAAATCCTTCTATTTTAATCAAAAAAAAAAATACCGGTACTACCTGAAAATTATTTCCGTTTAATCTGCTGTCAGTGGATCAACCTACCCTACAGATTCTACAATGCGTGGCAATCACATGCTGGACACAGCATTGATAATAAAAAGTGCAATAAGTATTATCTTGTTTTATTTCAAAAAGGCTTGACAACAACATAACGATTATGTCACTATAAGTGTTGAGTAAAGTTGAAAGCAACGTATATTCATGCTGCTTGTTAGAGTCCTTGTTTTATCTCGATTTGCCTTCCACAGAGGCTTTTGAAGTTAATTTCTCTTGGGAAGTGGCTGTTGCTGGAAGCTGTTAACAAGCTCTTGGCAGGAAGATTTTATGATCTGTCTTTAGTCAGGGCTTCTCCCTTTTGTCTTACCTGAAGGAATCACTCTCATACCTGGTTATTTCTCACTAGCAGTTTATTTGATCTGTTTGTCCTTTTTGTCTCCTAAGTTTTCTGAGGAGATGTGGCTGTAGTAAGCTGAAGAACAGTTTAATATTTGAGTTCCGATTTTGTTGACAGCATCAGTGAGAAAAGAAATGTCACAGCACAATCTCTTTGATGCCACTTGAAAGGGAGGTGAAGGAGAAATGAAGAATACATTTCTGTATGGAACTAATCTCTGGAAAGATGGAAATGACTGGACACAATCCCAGTCGTAACAGATAGAGAGCTTTTAATTCAGTGCACTGTACTGACAGGTTTTTCAGAAATCAGGAACCTAGAGGGCATAGTTATCCTCATGGATATGTCATTCTACCATCAATGAATAAACAGTGCACTCTGATTTTTAACATAGCTAAACAGGTGATATATGTCTGCTAGCTAGCGATTTAAATACGCACTGTACACAGATCCAGATCCTGTCTAGCTGCTATATCAAAAGAAAACATGTCAGATCACATTGCATTCGTAACATTCTGCATTTTAGCAACATGAAAGGTAACAGCTTAATGGAGATGAAAGAGAATGATAAAGATGAAAATGTTCTTTAAAAAACCTGAGGTTAGAGGAGTGTGGAGCAGAATAACAACAGTGTGACACTTACTGATTTCGCAAAACTGAAGAAGCTTTTTGTTTCCCCAGTAACCATGTTAGATGAACCTGTAAAAGACGAGTACATTTACAGACAACTTATTACGTGCTGACAAGCAGACCATTTACTATATGTAAAATGCTTTCTGTGATTCATACTTCAGAAAAAATTTTCTCCACGGGTTTAAAATAGATCAGTAAATGTCCTTTTACTGTGGAAATAAACCACAAAGAGTCCAAGGTGACAGAGCCCTAGAAGTTAATGGATGTTCTGAGATCACAGAAACATAATTTCTTAAATCTTCCCGAAAAACAAGAACAGTTCAAGTGTCATGTGGCATTTTGACACCAAGTCTCTTCTATAGCTGCCTGCTTCTCTGCAGTAAAACACCATCCGCCTCCGACATACCATCACTGAGGAGCTAGCACTGCACTGATGCCCTTCCTCTCTCATCAGCCCGTAAGTGCCCAGTCAGCATATACAGTCTGGTCATATGAAGACTAGAGACTTACTCAGAGCATCCTCCAAGTTCCCTTCCCACAAGAATGGAATTCTGTTTTATTGCAGTCTCCTAGACCATACTATTTTGATTCCTGTGGTCTGTAATTAGAGAACGAAGCATTCACATACATATATATATGTGTGTGTGTGTGTGTGTGTGTGTGTGTGTGCACATGTATCATTTTAGCAAATGATGCTAACAAATTGACACATGCACTTTCACTTTGGAGANCCGTAAGTGTCCAGTCAGCATATACAGACTGGTCATATGAAGACTAGAGACTTAGAGCATCCTCCAAGTTCCCTTCCCACAAGAATGGAATTCTGTTTTATTGCAGTCTCCTAGACCATACTATTTTGATTCCTGTGGTCTGTAAAATTAGAGAACGAAGCATTCACATACATATATATATGTGTGTGTGTGTGTGTGTGTGCACATGCATCATTTTAGCAAATGATGCTAACAAATTGACACATGCACTTTCACTTTGGAGATTTTTTTTAAATTATCTCAGTAATTCAGTCTATGCTCAGTCTTACTAAGCTTCTCAACTGGAAATGGCCAAACTGAGAAAATCAACCACACAGATAAGCCTCAAGTTCTGGAGCGGGTCGCATTGATGAATTTAATAGACCTTAGCAAAGGTGCTTAGCAAAGCTGTACTTTGTGCTTAGCTAAGCTGTAGATTTGAAATATATACCTGCATTTTTTCCACTTACCATATAAAATGTAAGTCCCAAGTGGTTTGAGGAGACTGAGACCTTTCCCAGTATTTTCTCCACACAAACAATCCAAAACAATATCTACCCCGTCTGGTGAGATTCTAAAATGTAAGCAAGAAATTTCACGTTTCAGTAGGTTCTGAAGGTATCATTAAAACAGCATGATGCAGGCTGAAGGTTGTATTTCAGCAACGCAAGCCTTTCTGACTGAAAAGAAGGGGAAAACACCTTTTCTCCCTTTGTAAGGGCTTGCAGTAAAGTTATATACATATATATATATATATAATGACAAAGCATCTCTTGCTGTTCTTTTACTGACTTCATAAGGAAATACCTGTTCTTAGTCCAGTTCCATCTATGACAGAAGACTTTTTAAAATAACTTTACCAAGCATATCATTTTGCTTCAAGCTTCACATCAACTATGCCGCAGCAAAGAGTTAATTTAAGTACAAAGAGAAGTCATCAAAACTGAACATGTTAACTCTCGGGTACTGCTGCCTTGTGTAGAGTTTATTCACTTGTTTATCCTCAGGGCTCTGATCAAGGCACATAGGAGATCTTCCCATAGGAGATCTCCAGAGGGTTTTTCTTAGTCTTTTGCTAGGTAGTATGTAACTCTCAGTCACGAAAATAAAAGATTACCTTTTTACTTCTTGAACATAGTCCGCATTTCTGTCAAAGAGATGAGTTACTGAATCTTTGATAGCTTCATGTTTGAAAGACGAAGCTGTTCCAAAAACTGTAACATTGGGAATAGTTGAACAGAGTTGAGCAACAGCTTGACCCTGCAAATACATCATTACATTAATTCACTGACATAGCATTGGGTGAAGAACTTCGCAACTGGCAATTCATTCATAATAGAGCAAAAAAATGAAAGGCTGACCATGTGCAAGCAACTCCCAAAGGAATTTCATACTAGCAATTTAGGAAAAGGAAAAAAAAAAAAACATTAAAGCTGAATGATATCCTGAAAAAAAAAGTAACTAGAGGGAGGGTAATATATCAGAAAAATTGTGAATAAAGAGTTGTTCTTTTAACAAAGGCATTGTAATCTAAGGGAAATTTTCTTGCTATACAAGGAATGCCTAAAATGATTACGGAAGGAGTGCATGAGGAATAGTTCTAATTTTCTACTTTGTATCCTGTGTGCATTTTGGAACACTAAACAAGCAGGATCCTTCATACAGCCAAAGAGCACAGAAAGTGGTTATTATCAATCTAGAAAATTTTGATATAAGTTTACTACTTAAAGTGACAACTCATATAGTCATGGATTTAACAATTAACATCATCCCTTCAATTAAGCGGCAGAAAGCTAAGGACAAAGTGCTGCTTCAAAAGCTTCTTGGGTCATCTTCCAAATCTAACAATATTCTTAAAAATACTTTTTAGGATTTTATTTGCCTTCGATGTTTCACAGTTTCCTAAGCTGAAGTTTTGCCTGTTATGACTTTATAAATAAAAAGCCACACTTCCCTCTACAAACTGATAAACAAAACAATAGAAAAGAAACTAGAAAACTCTCATAGCTACATCTTCCAAAATTTTACATTCTGCAGACCAGAAAATTAAAACACAGGATTTTTTTTTTCAGATTTGTTTGTTTATTTTAATAGCTCTAAAACAGCAGCATTTAAGTATTCATCTCAGTACCATGAATGTCACTTTATGTCCTATGGAAAAGTGCTAGTTTATTTCTACCTTAACCACCTCCATTTTATGGCAACTTTGGGGTCAATACCATCATTCTCCCTTCAAAATTATTGTGATATAAATTAAAGCAGAGGGCAAAATCGTTTTCTGAACCATGAAATTTGAACACAGAGACTTTACATAGAAGTAATGGGGATGGAGGAAATTCTGTGTGAATATTTACTGCATTTGCAGTTGTCCTCACTGGTGTGAGCCTGTGAGAGCCCCTCCAGTAACACTAGCTGGTGCTGCCCTCTTCACGCTCCAGGACAGCTTGGACAGAGGCCACGTACAATTCCAGTCCTCTTTTATTGAGGAAGGTCTTGCAGCCTATTAGGCCAGAACAGAATTACTGGCATAAAAACCCACATGGTACTTAGACACAGCTGAATGTTTCTGGGGTGCTAATAAGGCAGGTATAGTGAAACTAGTCCCAAAACTGCGTCTAGGGAAGTCGAGTTCTTACTGTCACAGCAGGAAACATCAGGCTGGTGTGAGAAGTAAAGCACATTAAAGCAAATCTGTTTTTCCTCTTATTATTTCCCAAAGCAATCATTGCTGATGACTTACTTAGAACACAAGACTAGCCATGAGTCACTTCTGCAGTCCAGTCCCTCCAGGCCAGTATCTCATCTTCACAAATGATCGATAGCAAAGGGCAGCAAGTGGCCCAGAGCATGTGCAGGGAAATCTTTCTCCTCGTATCTCCTCTCAGCTTCTGGAGATAAACCACTTAGAGACTTTCAGAGCTGAGGGCAGCATCTAGCAGCTCTGACTCTTGCTGAATTCCTCTTAATTTGTATCTGAAATCCTGCATTGTTTTGGCCCACACAGCTACCACAGTATCAGCTTATTTTTCTTTATACTGACTTTTAAATGAGCTTGCAGAAAGTATATCATTTCTTAGAGCAGATAACAGGCAAATCTCTTGTTGTACTTTCAAATTCTGGACTTTCAAACAGACTATGGTTCTTTTCTAATGTGATGCTGAAAATTATAGTACTGGAAAGGTAAACTTGTCTTGCCCTGTGACAGGCAGGCTCAACTTCTCAACTACACAAAGTGTACACATCCCAGTCACACACAGAGGTATTAAATTTATGTAATTACTTCCAATCTAGAGTAATTGGCACAAAAGCAAAAGCTGGTTGGGCTAGAGAAGGGCCTGGGCACAGCACTGCTGGGGCAGTCAGCAGCCCCTGGGCATCATTTCTGCTTTCAGACCCCTGGGACCTACAAATTCGCAAGGCCAAGAGAAGGGAGGCATTGCACAAACACTAACTCATGCAATGTCCAAGAAGATTCCAACAGATCAAACTAGAGTTGGAAAGCTGTATTGCTTTGTCTGTACACTAACAAAGGGAGACGAGATTTCTGATAGTCAGATTCCGCCTCTCTCTGCAACTGTGTTATCCTGCTGGAAGCAGCATGGCTACATGAATATGCCCAGAAGGAAGAACTGGCACTGTGATTCTAAAAATAATATCACTGAATTTAACAAGTTTGTATTTATATTTACAGCCTAAAGATTATCATTCGAAAACTTTATGCATGACTAGTAAAATCATCCATGGAGAAACACACTTCTTTTAATTCCAACCAGAAATGCTGATTATTTGTATGTAAATACCAGTAATCAGTGCTTGAGTTTTATTTACAGTAGGATAATTAGATAACTCTGCTTACCCTGAGGGTCTTGGCATCTTCCCACGTTGTGCTGAATTTAATTGCTAATGACAATCCTCTAAGTTGAGCCTCTCAAGAGAGGACAACATTATTATTTATATAATGTTTCAGACTGGATTTCTGTGGGGTTGGTAACCAGGAGTAGAAGAGGTTTCACTACTCCCATACTTCGTATCTCTGTTACTTACCTTCTCTATCTGTAGCCCAGGTTTTAGACTTCAAAAATATTACAATGCAAAATTACGAAGTTCAAACCACCTTTTCTTGCATCTTTCTTAATGCTGGTTATTTTTACAACCAAACTGCTATTTCCAGGAAGACGCAAAAAATGACAACTACAGCCCACAGTGATTTAGAAAAGTCAATATTTCCTAATGTGTACATCACTACGAGAGTGAAATTCTGCCCTATTGATCTATGCTCTAATGACTTTTCTGCATTTTCTATCCATCTTCAAAGGGGAGATAAAAGTATGTCCTGAATCAAAAACAATAAATGTTTAAAAGGTCAAATATTAGAGTAGAAAGCACCTAGGTTTATTTTTTTAATCATATAAAAGAAGATTAACATTTAACTGACTGTTAGAATAAACAGGAAAAATGCACAAAAGACCCAAGATGTGCATGAACTCGGGACTCAAATTGGTTAGTGCTTCCTCTGTAAAGATAAGCTTATCTAAAAGCCCAGATCAGAATAGTTTTGAGCTTTCTGTGGATTCTTAAAGCTTAAAACTGATTCATATGATCACTACTTTTATAACTGGGTGAACAAGAACACTGAAGTATTTTGAGGCAATTCCATGAAACATTCTCCTTAAGTTTTTTGAAGATCTTAATTTGACATTGGTTTGTACTGTTTTTTGTGGAAAATATTTTTAATATTTATACCTCAGAGGTCTAGGAATAAAAGGTGATACTGGACTCTTCATGCTTTTACCACTGCAATGAGAGAACTGAACTCAACCTAATAACTCAAATATTTTGCTAACTTCTGTGGAATTTGTTTAAGCTCCAAAAGAGCACAGTAGCTTGACAGGTCACTTAAGTCTCTCGCCTAATCCTCATTTAGCTACCTTTGGATTAATAGCTTTGCTTAGAGAGCTATGTGTCTTAATTGCAAATATGTGAGGCCTCAGTGTTCAGGTCCACAACCTGTAGAAATACAATTTGCGGAACCATCTATTTTGTGCTACCCTTCACCGTTCGCCTTGGAGACCACATGAAGAGAGAAGCAGGCAAACTGCTGTCAGAAATAATGTAGGGATGCCAAAAACCCTCTAAGTGGGTGTGTAATTAGGTGGGCATGATGAAAAAAGCTCCTTATACATCTGATTTTTCATATGTGATACAAGTTTCTAAACACAGTCTGTATAAATACAGGAGAGGTTCATGCTATCTGAACGAGGGCACATAAAAAAATGGAAAAAAATACTTGAACAACTACATATATTTTAACAGGATTTAGCAGTCTTTGAATAAACTAAAAATTGTTTCACTGAAGTGATGATTACAATGTAGTTCCTGAAAATGGAATTATCTTTTTTTAAAAAACAAACAAAACAAGAAATAAAAACATAACCCACACTATTACCAACAAAAGCTATTTTTTAATACTGCTTATTATGCAGAATTCTGTATGGTGAGGTTTCCAAGAAGTGGAATAACTTGGATTAAAGTATCCTGAAGAAAGGAAATGTATCTCACAATACTGAAATCAGCACAGCAATCCTGTGCCTCCCTAGCTTCAAAGTCAAAACGATGGATTCCTTTTCAAGGGATCCTACCAATTCATAAAACCCAGACACTGACTCTACATGTTCCTTTATTTTAAAGCACAGCATTAAACTTCAGGGGTCAAGGGCTTCCAGTACTGAGATGGTCACTGAGAAGCAAATTTAAAAGTAAAGATTAGACTCCTCTGTGCTCTTAAACAATTCTAAAAATCCAAAATTTTGAATACTATGTCATTTAAATTCAATATAGAAAGTATAAATAGAAGAATATTTACTAACCTAATTATTAATGCTAAGAAAACATCACCTGACCTGTAAATAAAGGATGTTAAGTTAATGGATCTAATAACACAAACCAGATCCTCTGTCTCAAGTGCCAGTGGTGCATTGATTTAGCAACAGCTATGGACTTTCACGCTATACTTTCAGCTCTACCTTCATGAAGGCTATTTGATTTGCCATTACGCAAACTGAGCTGAGCCTAGCCTTATACTGTGAGAGAGCAAGCCATCTAAAAGATACCACTCAGCCACTATGCCTGTTAGAGTAAATAGCATCAGCACAAACCAATCATTTTTGGGTGTAATTTTGTTACTGATTTTTTTTTAACCATTCAGATTTAAGCTTCCACAAGAACCTCTTCTAGAATTGAATGTGAAGAGAATCTACTACATTTACAAATTGCTTTAACATATATTCCTGTTGATGGAGGTACAAAGTACACATTAAATGTGGCGAGAGAAGACATGTAATAACTTCTTGGCATGGAGGAAGACTTTTCTCATGTATCAGAGTACTATATAGCTGACTTCTATCTCCTGAAGGTGTCATTTTTCCCATTAGAGCAAAGAAAATTGGAAACCAAGTGCTGAGGTGAACACTGCAGAACGGACAAACTGAAATGAGACTCGAACAACTGCAAGGCAGCGTTTGTAATGCTCAGTGCACTGCAAGAAGCTTGGGGAGGGTGCAGGGGGAAGGGTAAACGTCTCACTTTATCCTCAAATTCTCTTACTTTCAGCAACAATGGGCAGGTTTTTTTTCTTCTTCTCTTTTACAAAGTCATACAGTTGAGATGAATCCAAAATTTGTGGCAGAATCTCCACTTCACCTGTGAGGGAAACAAGGACACCAAACCCCAGCTGAGATGCTGGCCCTGAGGAGGTGTCTGGAAGTATCCAAGAGCCAAGGAAGGGGTGAGTGCTCCAGCCTGCCATCTGACTGAGCAGGGGACTGGGAGAGGACCCGACCTCCAGAGAGTGCAGGGCCAAGAGAGCAAAAGGAAAGGCCTGCAGAGAGGACAGCTTTCACACTGCTGCTGGACATTAAGGAAGGTTTCTAACCAACCAAGAGAGAGCAGAGAGAAAATCTGAAGGGATAAACACAAAACTGTTTTTAACAAAAAAGGATAATTCTAAGAAGAGGGTTTTCTATATGTTGCCTATGATAGCAGGTGATTAGATTTATGAAGGAGTGGCAGTTCTGTAGCACATGAGATATCANAGGGGACTGAGAGAGAGGACCCGACCTCCAGAGAGTGCAAGGCCAAGGGAGGCAAAAGGAAAGGCCTGCAGAGAGGACAGCTTTCACACTGCTGCTGGACATTAAGGAAGGTTTCTAACCAACCAAGAGAGAGCAGAGAGAAAATCTGAAGGGATAAACACAAAACTGTTTTTAACAAAAAAGGATAATTCTAAGAAGAGGGTTTTCTATATGTTGCCTATGATAGCAGGTGATTACATTTATGAAGGAGTGGCAGTTCTGTAGCACATGAGATATCACCACTTTGGTGATGGCACTTAGCCTTAAATATTTGCAATTTATGTAAAGAAGACACAAAAAAATGAGGTTTCCTGCCAAACAGTAACCAATGCTGCCAGCATGATCAAAATGTGCTGCCAAGTCAGATTTATCCTTCAAATTCAGCCATGTGAGATTGCATCTGTAACTTACCTACTCTGCTTGTGCTTCCCCTCATGCTGAACCCGAAGGGGGAGGTCAGATCACAGCTACAGGAGAGCAAGCAATGCTTCTGCGTGAAAGGCAGCTTAATTTTTGCTTCTGTAAGCCTGAAATGCTAAGGAGTCAGATAGTAATTCTGCCTTGTGTAGTGCGTAAGTGATGAAATTGGACCATTTACAGAGTTTTGTTAAGGTGAGCAAGGTTTTGTGCTATAAATATTCAGAATGGGAGGTACCTAAAAAGCAAGCAAATGAATAGGGAGGCATAACATCCTTTTCTCTCAAGCCCAGATCTCTTAAAGAATCCATTTGCCAGGTAAGTATCATAGGACTTACTAAAACCAGATGTAAAGAGCACGGAAATTTTGTCTTGTTTTTAAATGTAGCAGTCCTGTATTTATACTAAACTAGTTCAGGATACAATTTATAAAGTTATTCTCACAGTGTAACCCCACAGAAGCCTGTGCTGTGACGCGTGCTCAATGCACTGATTCATACAACAGATCAGTCCCAATTCCAATTTCCAGTTTGGGACTATACCCTGCAGTAAGACTGCAGTTCTTGCAAACTTCTCATATTTCTCAGCAATACTTTCTATGTACAAATAATAGGAAGTTTTTGAAGGTCAGTGTTACATGACTGTCTTACATTTTAGCAGTCACTTCATAAAAGCATTTAAACGTTTCCTTATCTTTAGCATTTAAACTTTTGTTATATAACTGTACCCCTTGTAATTACAAGAACTGCCCTGCTCCTCGACAAAATACTCTGCTAACACAGAAGTGTAAGTGTCCTGCTGGAGGCCTGAAAGTGTGACAAGCCTTGTCCTTGGTGGTCTTGATGAATAACAGTTCTAGCAGTGACAACCAAATGTTCTGCGAGACACATTTCTTCAGCACTGCCAGAGATGGGGACTCCACTCTTTCCATGTAGAAATTTTTCCTAATATCTAACCTGAACCTGGTGCAACTTGAGGCCATTTCCTCTTACTGGAGTCCAAGGAGAACCTGTCCACAGCCTTTCCCTCCGCCACCCGGCAGCTCGCCTGGCCGGGCTCACAGGTCTGTAGCTCCCCGTCATGCAGGAGCTCCTTGGTTCACTAGAACTGCTGATAGATTGTGGAGAGCGGCTTTTTTTGTGGTTTAGTTTGAAAAAACAAAACAAAAAAACACTACCGAGTGCTTGGGCTTTGTGTTTGGCTTCCAGATAGCAGCATTGTAGTGTAAGCTGTGCAATTATTAGACTTCTTAAACTGCTAAAGGAATGAAAGAGGCAACAGAAACTGTATGGCCTTTGGAGATACGCAGTACAGAATATAACTTGGTTGATTTCCCTTAGAGGTTTTGCACATGGAGGGTCTGACTACATGGGACTGCTGTTCCAACAGCCGGGTACCACAGTGCAGAGCACCCTCGGGTCGAACAGGCAGACCTGGCAGGGTCTCAGATCACAGTATCTAAATCAATGTCTTAAAGTTACAGGGCGCGGGACTGGGGCTCCTCTGCTGTGACAGCAACTGGCATCCNACATTTCTTCAGCACTGCCAGAGATGGGGACTCCACTCTTTCCATGTAGAAATTTTTCCTAATATCTAACCTGAACCTGGTGCAACTTGAGGCCATTTCCTCTTACTGGAGTCCAAGGAGAACCTGTCCACAGCCTTTCCCTCAGCCACCACACAGCTCGCCTGGCCGGGCTCACAGGTCTGTAGCTCCCCGTCATGCAGGAGCTCCCTGGTTCACTAAAACTGCTGATAGATGGTGGAGAGTGGCTTTTTTGTGGTTTAGTTTGAAAAAACAAAACAAAAAAACACTACCGAGTGCTTGGGTTTTGTGTTTGGCTTCCAGATAGCAGCATTGTAGTGTAACCTGTGCAATTATTAGACTTCTTAAACTGCTAAAGGAATGAAAGAGGCAACAGAAACTGTATGGCCTTTGGAGATACGCAGTACAGAATATAACTTGGTTGATTTCCCTTAGAGGTTTTGCACATGGAGGGTCTGACTACATGGGACTGCTGTTCCAACAGCCGGGTACCACAGTGCAGAGCACCCTCGGGTCGAACAGGCAGACCTGGCAGGGTCTCAGATCACAGTATCTAAATCAATGTCTTAAAGTTACAGGGCGCGGGACTGGGGCTCCTCTGCTGTGACAGCAACTGGCATCCTGCTGGCCGCTGGGCAGCCCCTTGTTCTTCGATGCGTCCTCCCTCTGGGCTCACACGCAGCCTCTATCAGGAGCTGCCCAGCTCAGCTGTTCTTCCCCAGACTCTGGTCTTAAATCCAGAAACTCTGGTTTATTTCAATACTTATCAGGTGAAAGACCTGATCTCTCCTTGCTCTGGCAGCCAGCCAGCACCAGTATTTCCTTTAGCTTCTGTCAAAGGACATGCCCCAACAGCCCCAGTGAAGGAGCAGCAGAAGGATGCTCCCAGAAAGAACAGCTCTGATGGGAACAGTCCAGCAGAGATGCTGCGCTAGTGAGGGAGACTGTGAGAGGAGACAGGATTCATGGTGTATAAGGGAAGAGAAGGAAGAAGTAGCAGAGGTGAGTGAAAGTAGAGGAAGGAAGGGAAAGAAGAAATGAGGAAAGGATCCTTGCAACAGAACAAAGACAAGGAGTCGGTTTTCACCAGATATACTGCATTTGGATTGGGATTTTAAGGGAGATTCTGTATGCTCAGCCCTGAGTTTGCAATGTATCAATTAGGCAAATGGCTTCCAAGCAAACTTGGGCCAGCTTGGTAACCCTAGCTGTTTTAGCAGTCCACATGAAAAGATTTAATATTTAAGAACAATAAAGTCAGCCATAATGCTCTAGGTTGCACTGTGTTGAAGCATAATAAGATTATAAATTCCATTCATTTACAGAAGTATTCCAAGAGGAACATTTTCTGCAAGTAGGATTATCGTTAGCTAAACATACTTTGTGTGTGGAACTGATGAATTTATTCTTTTGATTGCAGCCTTCTTTTATATGAGGTCCTGAAAGAAGGTCTAAAGGCATAGAAATAGGGATAAGGTGTTTGGGGCTGCTTGCCAGGTTTCAATAGTCAAGAGAATGTCAAATTAGCATAAATAAGGTACATTAACAGAGAAACAGAAGTACTCTAATTTAAATCACTAAGATGTACTACTGTTCTCGGGTCACAGACCTGTCATATGGGAAAAAAAAAAAAATGCATAGTTCAATAAGCAAACAAATTCCTCTGTCAGTATCTTAATGTTTTGCAGAAGCTTAAATCTTTTCCACGACAATGTTGTTTTCTACAAGTTAATTCAAACAACTGGTAACACCACTTGTCACCTCCTGGTTTCCTGGTGGCTCTGCGTGGTGCTCTCCCGAAGCCACCAGCGGTTGCTCTGCTGCGCAGTGCATCTCCACTGGCCACCCAAGCTGTGATATACAGCACCCGGTGCCCACTCAAATCCTATGTATTTTCCTCAGGTTTGCATGGTAACATTTTACATTGCTTTTAATACCTCCAGAGTGAAGGGAGGAAAAAAAAGACCGTCTTCTACATCACACACACATTGTATTTGTGGGAGTATTACAGGAAGACAGTTTACTGCAAGTAGAATTATGTTTAGCTACAAATACCTCACATGCTACTGCTTTTTTGTAAGTGGTTTGGGTAGAATTTATTATCAGGGCTGCTCTACTTCACCAAACACTCCTGCCAACCATTCGCACTAGTGCTTTGATGGGAAAACAGAGGTGGTTCCTCTGAAATTCCTTACATGGGTCAGTTTGATATCAATCAAACCGAAGGATTGGGCTCATAGGAGGAATCAAGATGCAGACTGTTTCAGCAATGTACATGACAAGAAAGAAGAGAAAAAAGCAAAGAAGGGGGTCCAACTTACCACCCCGCCGCCTGCAGAGTGAACCAGAACAGACATGTCTTCTCGTAGGTTAGCAACTTCAAAGAGCATCATGTAGGCAGTTACAAAGTTCATAGGAAAAGCAGCAGCTTCAGAAAAGCTCATGTCGTCTGGGATCTTGTAGACAAATTCTGCTGGGGTACATACAACTTCAGCCCACGCATTGTAGTTTACAAAAGCCATGACTCTGTCTCCAATCTAAACACAAGGAAGAAAATGACGACAGCATTGGTTATTCTTGGGCTATTTCAGCTACACTGCACAGTAGAAGAGTGAAGAGCATTTACTGTGTGCCTTCAGGCAAATGTTTGTAACACAGGAACATTTTGGCCTCTCAAGTACTCGGATGATGGAGAGCAGCTTTTTTGTGGTTCAAGTCTCAGAACAGACACATTTTTCAAGTGCATGAAATCCCCATGACCTGCATGGAGTTTGCAAAGAGCAGGAAGCCAGAAGACATAGGGTGCAATCTCTGGCCCTCCAGCCATCGCTGTTGTTGACAAGGCAGCCGTATGGCACCCTCTGGTTCTGTGCATGAGCATTTCTGTATTCCAGAAATAAACGGTGTCCTCTTCCTCATAAAATATTTCCCTACTGATGGCTTCGCGTTGTGTAGAGGAGTTGTTTTCGAGAGCACAAACACTACTGTGTGTTTGGAGATTTTATGGAACTCCCAGTATATTCAGCCAGGTGCAGTGGCATTCAAACACATGCCATATGCTACAACCTTATGACTCCCTTTAAAAACAGCATTAACTTGAAACTAAGAAGGCTGATCTAGGGCAGAGACTTTCTATACTACTATCTCAGGATACTCTTCTCTGTATGGAATGTAACTATAGAATACAGAATAGTAGAGCTGAAAAACTGAAATACTAGCATTTTTTTCAAATAATAAAGCTACTGTTCAGTTACTGTTTATCTCGAAAATGTTGAATTGTGATTTGTTGTGAGGAGGACATAGGGGAAAGGGGATAAATGTTCTATTGAGAGCTTATTATTGAGACCCTACTGAGAACTAACTAATCTTTACGCAACTGAAAAATTCTGAAGCTCTTCTAGAAGAGCAAAAATGTCACCTTTAAATAAAGATATTTTGGGTAATTGCCTTAAGACATAGATAGAATACAAATT
Source organism: Crypturellus undulatus (assembly GCA_013389825.1). NCBI lineage: Eukaryota > Metazoa > Chordata > Aves > Tinamiformes > Tinamidae > Crypturellus > Crypturellus undulatus. The sequence goes on from VWPW01012701.1 coordinate 23,313, forward strand.
CAGAAATGCAATTATTTGATGACAAGACTGACTCAGCAAATTGCTAAGATAAGATTGATGTGCATTAACTCACTTCTTTCTTATTTCAGAACTTTTGTGCCTCCTGTAGGAAATAAAGTGCAAGATTTCATGGAACAGAGATGCTTAACATCATAATGGAATATGAGGTGGGACAGAATACTGTAAGCAAGAGAGATACTGCAGAGAATATACTGTCAAACAGCTACAGGAGCTTTATTGTATCTTTTAGCTATTTTTCATTTGTCACTATTCACTGTAAAGTGAAACAGATCCTTTTCCTTATTAGTTTGGAAAAGTCATATACCCAGAATCAGGTTCAATTACCTGCACTACATGATGCACGTGAACGTAGGAAACAATTTTTAATGTAGATGGGGTCTTCCTAACTCAAGATCAGAAACTGAAGCTAAGCTCAGCAGCATGTGGCTTTTGAGGAACAGAACAATGATATCAAACACAAAACGATATCAAACAAACAAACTCAACAGCCTAATTCAATTTTTTTTAATTTCTCAAAGACATCAGTCATGCTTTGCAGTTCCTACTCAGTCATCAGGATATGTGCGCAGCACTGACTTTACAGGATTTGGAGGTAATGGTAGTGCCTTAAGAAACTCATTCAAGATCTCGTTTTTATACGTGGGAACCAGCAAGGAAAGAAATGCCCTCAACCTGGTGGTGGAAACTGCTGTTACTGATTGAAGGGATTGGGGGCAACATATTTAGGGAGCAAGTGATTATTTGCTTATGTCCAGAGTACAAAGAATTTACCTCAAATCCTTTCACATTATCTCCAAGAGTTTCTACAATCCCGGAGCATTCAAAGCCAGGAACAAGTGGTGTCTTAGGAGGGTTGTCAATATTTCCCTGGCGGACCATCAGATCAAGGAAGTTCAAACCACTGTAAAATATAGGAAAAATAAAATCAGAGCTATTACCATAGATCAAAGTAAAGAAGAAAAACTTGACCAGATTGATGGGAAGGTCAGAAAGCTTCAGGACTCATCTCAGGCAGGAACCCAAATTTGGAGAAGTATTTACTAAGTATCAAAAAGGCTGTTTTTAAATGATTCCTCTTGGACAAATTTTTAATAGTTTTTATAAAAACTTTTTTAGATCTTTGGGGTCCTTTTATGATTGCCACTCATAAAAGTAGTTTATGATTTCTCTCTTAGTCTCAGCTTTGCAAAAATCTTGCAGTATCTCCACTTTGTCCTTAATATGCTGTCCAACTTTATTAAAATAAAAGGCTGCCGTTTTCTAGAGACACAAAAAAGCCCACCACACACCCACACCGTGCCTTGGCACCTCCCCAACATAGTGATTTCTCGCACAAATGCCATACACATCATACTTGTAGCCAGATAAAATAGACTCCAGTGCATTGTTCTGAAACAGAGCCCCATATTTACTGTTAGCTGGAATTGCTGCCTGTTGCCTCCCCTAGTTCTGCAGCTTTGCACACAGACAGTCCTACTCGTGCATATGAAACCAGCAGCTGCCTGCATGCATAAAACTACTCATGTGCACAAATATTAATGAGAGGGAGTTTTAGTCAGACACTAATCAAGACACAGATTGAGTGGGCCCAATAAAGAAAAGGAGAGAATAGATTCAAAACGCAGGCATGAAGACAGGGCAGCATTCATGGGGAGATGTAGGTCACTGGGAAATAAAAGGAAATTCCATCTAACTTACAAATATTTGTAATTGTGGTGTAGGTTTAAAAGAGGCTTGAACTCACGACTTTTAGCTTTGTAGAAGCAGGATTACAGCTTATTAAAAAAGTGACTCTGAACATCTAATTTAACCAGTTCTGGAGAGGAAAAAAAAAAAAAAAAAAAAAGACCCTGTAATCCCCCCTGCAAAGCACTCAATAAAAATCATCACATGCTTATGCACAAAGCTCATTACGTTTACCACATGAAGACTCTGGCACAAAGAGTCTGGAAGCTTTGAAATTGCGTTTTGAAAGGCTACTTTCTACCCAGGAGGTTAGGGCTTCTATGTTGCCACCATAATGTTGATAGAGGAAAAAGAAATTCGGAATAATAAAGTACCAACGTGGCTACAATTTGGCTACAAGGCAGGCACCATTTGAGAAGATTATGTACACAGTGTTAACCACCATTCCTGCGTGGTAACCTCAATGACGGTCTTTTGGATAAGTCTTGCCCCGCGAAGTGTCTTGCGGATTTAGCCAACTCGTCCATTCTGGAGAGGAAGAGCAGCCAGGGGAGACCTGCAGGAGAGCAGGCAGGAATGGCAGAGACCCCGCTCTGGGGTAACGACGTGAGGGTTCGAGCAGTACTGCAGCCCTCCTCATAAAATAATGGCCAGTGTTTGGAAGGGTGCATATTCAGTTCCGCTTCTAACCACCCAATACTGGCAGTTCAGTTTTCCCTAATTCCATATCTCTCTTCTTGGTGTTCATCCTCAATAAAAGGCAGCAATACTAAGAGAACAGCTCACCCCTGTTACCACAAACTTGCAAAATGTAATTCTGAGAGAGATAGGAGAAATCATGCTCCACAGATTCATACTATTTAAGTAACATTTTCTTTTAAAAATATTTTAACTGCTAGCTGAAATATCAGGTGTTGGATTTGTAGTTATTTCTAGTCACTTTCCAGTTAGCTTCCTTTTCGTTCACTTCTTTACTTCCTATAGATTTACATGCTTTTACATTCCCACTGTTGTATCATTTTGGCTACTTATAGTTTATCAGACAGATGCAGATATCTGAGCTTGCAAGAGGTTTCATTTCTCTGTTCTTTCAAAAACAAAACAAAAAAACAGAGAAACAGAGAAATAAATTATAAAAGCCAGATTTGAACATTATGAATAACAAGGGACCTGAAAGCATAATTGGATTCAGCTTTTTTTTTTTTTTTTTTAAAAAAAAAAAACAACCTAGAGCCCCAAAGAAACAGGTAGTTTAATGACCAGCTCCCAGGCACCCAGCCGAATGAGATTGATACAGAGTCCTACTTCTGCTGTGCANCAACCTACAGCCCCAAAGAAACAGGTAGTTTAGTGACCAGCTCCCAGGCACCCAGTCTTCCAAAACTCTAAGAATGAGACTGATACAGAGTCCTACTTCTGCTGTGCATATAAGGTGTCTTTGATTTACTACTATTTTTTTTAAGTTCTGTTATCTTGCAAATGCCAAAAAGTCAGAGGGGCTTGTGCTTGTGCATCATGAGGAAGCAGATGTTTAGCAGCACAAAGAAGAAATAATTATAAAGGAAAAAAAATAAAGAAAGAAGTAATTACAGGAGACCTTCCCTTATTCACCCATCCTACCTGGCATATCCATTTTGGTTTGTTCTAGCTTTTTGCCTGATCTCATAGACAGTATAAGTACCAGTATTTTACAGGCTGCGGATTACAATACAAACAAATACAGCAGATTGAAGTTCTCTGCCATTATCAAACAGAAATGATTTCAGGAAACATGCAGGAGCTGTGACTCAGCTCGGACATCGATGGCTGTTCCATTTCTTAGTCACGGAATGAGGCTAACATATGACTCATCACAACTGAGACATCTTCAACTGGATCATTGGTATTCCAGACCTTCAAAAGAATTACTCATCTGCCTCAGTGCTAATACCCTCCATCTCCCCTATTAATAGTATCATACTATAAAATGCATATATATAATTAAATTGTTTTGCATCTCTCAGTGACTAGAGTCCATACAGGAACTTCTGCTTTTTACCCCCAGCACATATTATATACCATGTATTCACACAGTGTTTGTTATTAAAATAAAGACTTGTTTTCTCTGTTTTCTCGCCAGGTTGCCCCTTTAATGACAGTCAGCTGCAAAACTGAGTTAACCAGAAATACTCCTTAGCGGCACCACACTGGACAGAGCAGAAAGACATTCTTCTCAACCAGCCTCCCAAACGAGATGTCAAATCCACTGCTACTCTGATCAATCTTCTATATTTGCAAACTTAAAATATGAATATCAGCAATTTTGGTTTTGCTTTTTTTCCAAGCAAACTTTGTCAACCCGATCACGCTGCATCCCTGTGGCCACTTCCAGCTGGGAACAAGCAGCAGACTGTGCAGCCTACAGATCCCTCCGGCGTGAAAGGCAGCTACAGAAACACACATGTTGCGCTTGGTCTCGTAGTAACGATGAGGCGCTTCGGAGGGTCTGCTGATGCCGAGAGCAGCAAGCACGCACATCTGACGGCTCACACATGGTAACACAGCCCTGGGGAGCCGCTGTCACTGGAGCAGGGCTGAATATTTCTATTTTACAGCCAAGGGTTCTTTAGCAGATAAGATATTTGTGATACACACGCTTGCTTTGGAGAAACAGGAATTCACACAGGCACTGAAGAATGCTGTAAATACCTCAGACACGCAAAGGGACTTGTCCACATGTGCTCAGAACACGTGAAATTTTCAGTGTTAACTTCTGTTAACTCCATAGCTCAACACTACCACTCAAAAGACAACAGCACCTCCTCTCAAGCAGAATTATCGCCCTGCCCGATAGCAAGATGAGCTACTTGAATATAAGAAATATTGGTAGCTCAGCAACTGTCAGAGACAACTAGCCCGGAATTTTGTGCATTTCCCATTGTGACTGAGAAAAAACAAAAGAGAAGGTAAAAATCCCAGCCCTGCAACTGTCCTTCCTCGCTCAAGTGAACAGGTCTCACTACTTCCATGGGTGATACTTGAAATACTTGGTCATAAACCTTACGATTCCCGTAAGCACAAGGAGGAAAAGCCACTGTCCGAAGAGGGGGAGACACGCGGCTTTGCTAACCCCCCCAGCCCCTCCAAGATCCGAGCTACATCCATGGGCCACATTGCTAAAAACAAACGCTCTGCCCTACGGAAGCATCACTTTCTGTGTCAGTCACTTCTAAAACAAACAACTCAGATTGCACCTTGGCATTTACTTGCTGGAAGCATCAGGATTTTACATGACAGAAGACAACTCTTTGTGATTAATTTACCCTTTGTCATGCATCCAGTTGTGTAAAAGGAGTCTAATGCCATCTCCCATCCCTCAACAAAATAATCTTATTTTCCTAAATGAACATGTGCACTGAGAACTGTCTTCATGGGAAGAAAAACTTGGCTCCCATAGTCTGAATGAAAGAAATTAGCCCTTCGCGCCCTCCAAGACGGCTCAGCTCAGCACCCCACGGGGCCACCAGCCTCCTAGGACCATTTTTAATCTTGTGCCTGGCCAAGTTATCCTCAACTGCAGCCACGCGAGCTCCGAGGGAAAATGACAGCGACAGAGAAAAGTGATTCCCAGGAGAAGAATAACAGCCAGTACGGAGGGAAAGGAGCAGGTGCACAAGAGCTCGCATCGATATTTTTTGGAGAAAAAGAGAAAATAACAGCGCAGTGGGTTGGCTCTTCCCCCCATCTCTCCCAGCTGGTACCAAGCAAAACCAACGCGGCCGCCGCCTCCTCCCGCCCGGAGGGTGCTGGTCCCGGTGCGGGTGCCCCGGGCGCCCCGAGTCGCCACAACCGCGCGCCGCATCCCACCGCACCGCATGGGAGCGGAGCTCATCCCACCGCATCCCATGGGAGCGGAGCGGAGCTCATCCCACCGCATCCCATGGGAGCGGAGCGGAGCTCATCCCACCGTATCGCATGGGAGCGGAGCGGCCGCTGCGCGGGAAGGCGGCGGCGTCTCCCCGCGTCGCCCCGCGTCGCCCCGCGCAGCCCGCAGGAGCGATACTGGACCAGGCTTTCACGCGGACTTTGAGCTCGCCCTCGCGGGGCTCCGGCATGAGCCTCTTGGAGACGCGCAGCTTGTTGAGCCCCCCGAAGGCGGACAGCACCACGGCTCTCATCTCCTTGGCGTCGGGCGCGCGCAGGCTGCCGCCGGCGCTGCCCTCGGCGCCCTCGTGGCCTCCCTCCTTCTCGATCATCTGCTCCGTCTCCTCGGCTCGCTGCGCGCCCTCCTTGGCCATGGCGCCGGCCGCGGCTCCCGCTCCGCTCCCGCTCCCGCTCCCGCCGCCGCCGCCGCCTGCAAT
>VWPW01012701.1:29401-45101 GCA_013389825.1 Crypturellus undulatus
CCGCCGCCCCGCTGAGGCGGCCCTGCCGCGCGGGGAGGCCCCCGCGCCGCTACGAGACCAGGAGGAGCCCAAATGCTTCCGTTTCACCCCAAAGCGCGGCGCACGGGGCAGCACCAAGATGTCCCCGAGAGGCAGGGCTGAGCCAGACCGCTGCGTGGGGGAAAACGCGAGGGACAGGCCGGCTGGGCGCAGGGAAACGGCACAGGACGACCGGAGGGACGGAGCTGGGTCCATCCGTAAGTGCCTCCTGCTGCGACGGGAGCCAGTGGCTTCCAGGTTGATCCGCGTTAACGCCCTCAGGCTGAGCCCCACACACCGCAGCCCCAGGCCCTGGAAGTTGTTCTTGGCCAATTCCACATCCCCGCGCTGTGTTTTGGGTTCAGTTAACGCTCTTCCCATCAGAGGGAGCACACAGAGGGACAGCAGCCTCATGACCGACACAAGCCAACAAGGCGCCCGAGCTCGAGACCCGGCTGTGATGAGTATTTAAGCCTTTGTGTGGTTGTCTAATCGGTGGTGGACTCAGTTTGCTGGGCTGCACGTGGTGGAGCCTGTGCGGACCTTGTTTCCTTTAACACGGGTTTTGGGGGAGCTGCAAGAACCGCCCCAACCTCGAGCTTTGCAGGGACCCACACGAAGGACTTGCCTCCTTTCCGGGCCATAATGAGGCTCCGGTTTCAAATCACTTAGCACAGATCACTTAGTCCTGCGTTAATGAGGCCGGGCATCTCCAGCAAGCGCAGGCAGTCGAACACGGCTTTGGGAGATCGCTCACTGCTCGTGGTTTTGTAGGTGGCTGAAGGTTGTCCTTAAAGGTCTCTGTTAGACGCCTGCATCATTTTGTAGCTGGTCCTTAGGCCTGAGCACATCCACTGTTTACACACCTAAAATTATGCACGTTTGCAGGGCTGCTCTGTGTGCGGCCGGTGCTCAGATGAAGCCGTGGACATGGCTCGTCTATCCCCCTGCAACAACTGCATTTTTTATAAGAAATTCCAGGACTTCTTTTTTGTCTTGTGATAGGGAGTAGGTTCACCACGACTGTGAAGTTGTTGCAGTTCAGAGTTCGCTCATGTTTCTTAATTTCACAATGTGCGTGATCCGTATTGGATTTTGTATTTAGCATATTGTATTTAGAGGCAGCAAGGACTGGAAATGGCTTAATCATAACTGTAATGAGTAATGGGGTAAAATATTTCCTTCACATTAATGAAAACAGATATTGGAGAGGTGGATAGATTTTTTTTTCCAGATTCTTCATATTTATTCTCAGTATGTAACGCTTCGGAGATTTCTGCCTAGCCTTTAAAAAGTTCACAGAAAAACATTTTCTTAAAGAAAAGTTGGTATCTAAGCCTATTGGAAAGGTAGCCGTAAACAAATACACGTTAAAGGCAAATAAGAACAGGTACTAACCGCAGGGAAGCCTCGGTAGCTTCATCACCTCAACAAGTGCAAACAGATTTCATCACAAGTGAAGTGTGATGCCTTAAATCTCTCAAATGTTGTCCTAAAGATGCGATTCAGACAACAATTCGAAAATAGCTCATTAAGACTATCGAGAATCTTCTGTGCTATGTATTAAAATTATGCCAACCCTTCATTTGATGGCAGCTTGGGGAGGCATGTCACCATTTTAAAGGTCAGGAAGTGTTTTTGCTACCCGCGCTCCCTTGGTGCAGCTGTGAATATTCCTTCTCTGCGTTAGCTAATTTAGTGCTGTGAAAGGGAATACGAAATTCTGTCACTGCAGATCTGGCCATTTGAATGCATGACTGGGCAAGCAGCAGCTGAATAAAGAATAACATGCGTTCGATTCTAAATGATTTACTCTGCCGGCATCTTATTACTGTTCTGAGTCAAATGGTAAAGTGGAGGAAGACCGAGGAAAGTAAAGCAGATAGAGTATGTCAACTAAATGACATCTATGATAATGAAGAGTCTGTGGGGCAGCTCACTTGCATCACTCCGGTGGTCTGAAACATCCAAAGGAAGCAAATCTGGGCCTTAAAAACTGCCTTTATTTTCAGTTATTTGTCTGCTGCTGTAGTTTTTATTGATGACTTGGGAGTTTCTTACCTGACTGAAATTAATAATCATTTAAATCTATTCATCTTTGATCCTGAGCCGAGGGTAATTTATCATACATGATTTAACCATATATTGTTTGCAAGTTAAAATGACTGAAAGATGGCCATTTCATAGAATATTCTGCTTCTGATAGCCTGAACCAGTTACCATCAACAGCAGTACCTGAGGTAAAAGATATTTTTGTATAATCCTGACTACATTATTTTCATTTGATTTATAGCCACTTCTTTAAGAGTATTAGATGACAGGGTACAGAAAGTTACGCTAAGATGCACAACCAAGATTTAGTCTGCCGATTGATTATAAACTCGACCCCTCCAGAAGTAGGCTATGGGATGGCAATTCATGAAGACAACCAAAGAGGTTTGCATTCAAGAAATACCTGAAGTTGAAGTATCAGAACATCAAAACTATCAGAACTGTCTCGTATCTTTACCTTCTTCACAGGAGCAAGATCTAGGGCCCTGAACGATGGCCAACCACTTTGCCCAAAAGAAGTAAGATACGGATGGCAAAACCAAATCCTTGCTTTGAATGGATAATACTGTATATTTTACTTTAGTTGGCTTTTTCAGAGGCATAAAACAAATCACATTTTCTCTCAAAGCATAGGATTTTAAAAACATTTAACCTAAGTGATGCAGGCTCCCAGTAATACTAAAATCAAGTTGAGTTATGTCCTGTCCACTTTCATGCATAAACTGTTGTGTTCCAAAATACTATTTGCTTTACTGTCTACTGTTAAGAAACTCTGTGTCGTGCAGGGACAGAAAACAAATCCTTGGGACTTCCTTAGCTTTACTGTCTAATTGTAAGTCTTCTCCCTCTATCTTTGCGTGCTGTATATCATCCATATTGTAACAGAAGATGCCTATGATATATTATGTTTTGAGTGCACGTTCAGAATACCTAGTTTGGCTGTTGTTACAACCTATCGTCCATAATGAATCCATTATCAATGAGAAGATGTTGTATTGACTTTTCCCTCCCATATCTGCGTGCAGAATGTATTAATAGAGAAAAAGAAATCTAAAGAAGGAAATATGTTTCCCTAAGGAAGGATGCTAGATTTATTTTGTTCTGCTGTGTTTTGTTGTCGTGTTTTGTTTTTGTTTTTTAAACCAAAGGAGGCCTCTATTTCCCAAGATTAATTCACGTTGAGATAATTGTTTCATTCTGTCTTTGCTGGGGGCTTTTTCTTATTGGTAGAGTTACGTATGAATCATAGGAGCAGTGAAGCAATTCTCTGTTTATAGTTGCTGCAAGGAGCTGTACATTTCCCTTCAGTATAGAGGAGCGGTTTAAAGCTCCCCAGAATCATCAGGAGTAATGAAAATGTGTTGTGTTTTAAATTAAAGAGGAAAAGAAATGAAACTATTCACACAGGGTTTGGCAAGGCCAAAATGACTTATTCTGTTGACTGCTCAGTTATTGCATTTTTTCATTATTTTATCATTTGTCTTTACATAAATTGTGCTCAGATAATTGAGTAATGGGTACAATATATGTTAAACAAACTGATCACATTATTCTTCTTCAGGAGATAATAGTTAAGACAACTTTTAAATGATCGTGAAATCTTTAAGTTATGATGTTGATAGTTGATAATCCATTTTAATGCAACTGCTTTTATATATTCATTTTTAGATCCATACAGTCCATTTTATTGGGCAAACTGAATACACTGTATAATAAGAAAATACTGGTCTATGTCTTTCCTGATATGTGTACATTCTAATGCTTCTGAAAACATTGAGTATTTTGTACACTGAAAAAACACTGTTATACTATTTTTGATAGTTGAGTTGGAACTGTATGGTTTCCTTTTAGGATTCAGTTCTGAGAAATGAAGAGAAAAAGGGTGTCACACTGGGAAACAACTAGAGATATAGTGAATCACAATGAGCAAATTTACTGGAGAAGGGCACATTAGTAATGTCATGACCTAAAAAGTCATTTTGGAAGAACATCACTGAGAATGTGAGCAGACACTATACTGGCCTAACTCCATCATTTCAACTATTTTTTACTTGTTTCCCTGTTATAAAGCTGCGGTGAATCATGTTACCCCATAGGAATAAAGTGTGGTAACATACACATTTACAATTCACAGGCATAAGTGCTAAATACCCTTAGACCTTGTTAGGATATTATAATACCCTCCTTAATCCCAAAAGGATTTGGAACATTTTTCATACCTTGTTCTTTAAGATAATCGGTCTAAAGGAAAAGTAAAAATTATGGACATAGCTTAAGTCTCCAACTGAAATTACTGTGGCCTTAGATGGCTGGAGATACTTGATGCACTTATTCATTCTGTGTGACTTTAAGCTTTGAGAAAGAGTAATCCCGCTTGGCATTTTGAGTCAATTTGGTCTCAGTAATTATGGAACCACAGTAACTTGTTAGAAGAAGCTTGTAAAAAAATAATGTGCCTGAACTTTACAACAGAGCTTAAGTGCACAGAAGAATTCAATCAATGAAGAAAATAAGTTTGAGAAGGATGTGCAGTTAGGTAACTATAACACAGTGCATAATATCATCAGGAGCATCTGTCTGTGAATATTTCCAGACCGATTACATCTAATAATGCATTGTATTATTCATCAAACTTACCTTCTGCAAATTGTCAGGCTGTTTTAGCTTTTTTGGCCCACCGTTTTCTCTATATTAAACCTCTATATATGTGTATATATATCCATATGACTCCAAGTCTGCTCAAACCACAAATCTCAGCTTTTAGGTTTACTGAGCGGAGTTCAGCTCCGATTTGCAGATTTCTGAAGTTCAAGAGCATGGAACATGAGGTTCACTGCTCTAGAAGCAACTGAAGCTTCTATCTTGAGTTTAAGCTTGAAAACATTATACTAATTTACAGCTCTTAGCGCTCTGGCATAGCGCAGAATTCCCATAAGGTTTACAAAACCAAGGGCCTCTCCTCCTTTCCGTCAGTTTTCATTACCACTCTTACTTTGCCTTCTATGAGGGGCCTTTTGAGAGGAGGAGCAGGGTGTTCTTGAGAGTAATTGTGCTTCCTTTGAAGTATTTTCTCATAATTGATGCTATCCTTCCATGATATCTGCTGGTGGCTTCTGAAGCTAGTTGCCACTTTATAATCCAGGGAAGGGTCATTGATTTTCATAGACCAGCAGCGCTTGCCCCTCCATTCTCTTCCCTAGGAGATAAAACAAATAGAAAAGCCTCCCTAAATCCCACCTTACTGGGAGACGGGTTTACTTGGAGCTTTGATAATGATGTGAGCTAAGAGGACTGCTCATTCCAGCGCCTCTACGTTTGATCCCACCCAGGCTGGCAGAACAAGGGTTTTCCCTGAACAACAGCATACGAACCTTCAGGTGAGGTTTGTAACCACAAAGATGGATTCTATCACATCACGCAAAACAGCTGTTTTTTATAGTAACCTTAACAGAAAAACTGCTAAATTAGAAAGATACGAACCAGGCATGAAAATCTTACCTCTTTTCCTACCCACCTGGAGAAGACTACAGTTAAACATTCTGCTGAAGCACTTTTGGTAAGCTGATGGTATTGATAACTGCACTGTACCCAGTATTTATAATGCTGCTAGAACAACACTCAAGTTTTATGACTTATTTATTGCATCTGTAGCTGAAAAAGTAGAAAGCAGAAAATGAGTATTCTGGTCTGAAATTCAACCAGTTTGCAGAGATTAAATGTTTACTACAGGAGAGGACTAACTCTGCTACTGCCTTTGTTTCTTAGGATTTTGAAGAAGTATTGGCTTAATTACTAATGTGCTTTTCTGTATTAATCAGCATTAGACAGGTAATTTCTAGAGTCAAGATTAATGCTAACCTTGCATAGCAAAGCTTCGTAATTGCAAACATGACAAATAATTCTCCAGTGTCTCCATCTTTTGAGGAATATGATCTTTTCTTATAGACTCTATAGTCTGTAAGTCCATTTAAAACTTCTGCGAAAAAAAATTGAGTCCTCCTCAGTTTGAGATATTTATACATCTCAGGAGTTGCTGGTAGATATATCCTACTGCTTTAAATTAGAATTGGAAACTGTTTTAAGCAAGAGTTTGGAATGCAGCCAAGGAGTCACTTTGTCTTTATGAAATCACAGTGTAAGGTAGATCCTATATGAGTGCTGGCATTTGCCTTACTCTTTAAAGCAGTGTAATTCGAAGTGCAGTCTACAGCTAGAACTCTTTTTTTTCTTTAAAACAAAACAAGTTAGCAAGTGCTAACATGGAGAATGAAGTCAAAATGAAAGAAACTCAAATTTCCTACTATGTCTCCAAGTATTTTGAACTACCCAAAAGGCAAGCTCTTCCTTTTTTTTTTCATGAGAATAACAAACAGAAACTTTCCTGCTCGATATTTTCGCCCTGAGCTGCGCAGTATTCTCTAAGGAGAGGAAACCAGCCAGCACCCATGCTTGGATGTGGAAATGCTGAGTGGTGTCTGGAGCCTGAGGCAGAGCAGAAGGGAGATTGTGTTGCTAGATCCAAATACCAACACTGCATTTTCTTTAGTGATACCAGCTTCACAGTGCATCACACAGATGTATGGAAGTTACGGCTGACCCATGCAGAAAGCTTCAAAAGTTATATAGCAACAACCGAGCAGAACATACGTGTCGGTAAACTTCCTGAATGTCCAGGCAACAGTAAATTTTGTGAAAAAAAAAAAAAAAGGAGATGAGACGAGATTGAAAGACTCTGAGGAAGGCTCACAGTAATCACAGGGAAACAGCTAATGAGCAACATCAGAGCCAAACAACGGAAGTGAAAGGAAAGAGATTATTTCCATAATGAAAACAGGAGGAACTTGACATGTCTATGCCATAGCTTCCCAATTAAAAATCTCTTGACATCAGAAACTATAATGCATTTGACCCAGCATATAGTACTGCTGCATGAGAGAAAGAATTGCCCCAGCAGGAATAGATTCCTGCCTGGGTTCTGTTTTTCTGCCTGAGTATTTCGGCTGGGAGCTGGATTTCTCCACCAGGAGAGCGGGAGATTCTTTTATCAGGGTAATTCTGAGAGGGCCAGGCCAGCCTAATAACACCACATCCTTAACACATTTTCTTCTTGGCATAGCTAAAACGGAATTACCAGATATACTCCATAATATCCTCTAGCAACTTCCCTTCGTCTTCGCTCTCTGTTTCGAACAGTCCCTTCCAAGAAGGAGGTCCCAGAGTGGCAGATCTTGCAGTGTGTTGTGATCCAGGGTCCGTGTGACCTGTGCATCCCAAGCTGTGCAAGGTGCACGTGCAGGCAGGCAGTGGCAGGGCTTACAAGGACCCCTGAGCTCTGACTTCCAGTCCTCTGCCTATTGATTGATGCCTGTGATACCCGATGCCTTGCTGAGGTGCTTCCTGCCATCTGAGCTGCTGTAATGGGTTTTGCACATGCACAGACCACGCTTTTTGTGAGCTAAATGTTTTTCAATTAGTCTAACGCATTTTACCTCACAGCTGGGCAGGAAAGGGGCACATATTAGTTCATAAATAGTAATGGAAGGTTAGCTGTCAGAAACTAACTCAGCCTTCATAAATCAAGCTGCAATTCATGAATTCGGGATATTCCTGCTTACCTCCCCCTCACCTGCTTGCTTCTCATGCCCACGCTCTGTGCAAAGTGTTTTCTCCTCAGTTGATTTAGCCCAGCTATTTATGTGCCCATCCTGTGAAATGCAACAGGGAACTGCTTCGACTTAAAATGTCCCTGGTTGTCAATCACATTAAAATATACATCCTTACTCCAAGAACATTGTGGCCGGTTTCCAAATTTTTCTTCACCAGAGACCTTTTAGCTTCCCGTGTGGCACCCCAGATGTTCTCTGTGGAATATTCATGTTTTATTCTTATGTGCCAAGCTGAGGACCAAGGTGTTAACTGTTTTCCCACCTCTGGCAGCTGAGGGAGGGAGGAAGCAGAGCGCTGTGACACTGCTAGATACCCTGCAGCGAGGACGGTGACTCATGCTGCAGCGCCTCTGCTACCTCCACTTTCCCATCTAATACTGTGATTGCAGATGGAAGGGGAGAGCTTCAGCGCAGGAGGCTCCCAAAGGCCAGGATCTTCTGAATTGAAAATCACTGCAGTAACTTGTAACACGTTGCTTCCGGGCCAAACAGAAGGAGCATCCCCGCAACCACACGTTGAAACCATATGTTCCTTGGAGGCAGGAGCTGGAAAGCGTGCAAGCCCGGTATGGGATGCTGCTTTGGTTGGCTCTGAAGCAGCGGGGCGCAGCAAAGGGGACTCCCCTGCCAGCTGTGCCAAGGAATGCCGCTTAAGCTGTGAAAATCTGCCAGATTGTGCCAGGACAGGAATAAATTCTCCATGTGTTCGGTGGAAAGCAATATCATAATGAATCCTAGCCTGCTTTAAATAAATCGATATCCACTTAATGTGAAAAATGATAGTGCTTTATTCTTTGACTCAGATTTAAACCGCTCTGTCTTTTCTGCAGGCTAGAGTGAATTTAACACTGAGCAGTCAGTCATTTACTTTATATATTCAGAAGCTCATTTAAGCACCGTCAATCTCTTGAGATTCATTATTGCTTTATCTTCCAGGTTCAGGACAATTCTGTGTTGTTTGGTAATTTGTGGGTTACAAGATGAAAGCCGGTTCTGGGTGAGGCAGAAGAGAAGAGCTTCCCATGCCTGCTGCACCGCAGCGGACACCCAGGTCAAACCGTTGTCATCGCGCTCCTTCTCCTGCCCCTATCCCTGCCTTCCCCATCAGACTGGTCGGTCAGGTCACCTTTCAGAAATGGCTTCTAGTTCTACCTAGTTAAAGGGGAAAAAAGGACAGTTTGTGGATAAATATACAGTAAACTACCTGGCAGCCAGCAAAATCTGTTCTTACATAGAGAGGTAGCAGGCACATATGACAGCTGGTCTGAGATTGTCCTCAAACCAGCAATTTTCAGTAGCGAAGGCTCTTTAGAATTGTACAAAATAGCAACTGCAGTTACTCAGGTAGCTCCGTTCACCAAAAATGTGCGAACTCTGGAATAAACGACACGTCTAAGTGGATGCTTAGCTCACAACTAAAGAAAACATTTTAGTTGCTTCACAGATGCCTTCACTACAGAAAAAAAAATGTTGCTTCGTAGCAGAATAATTGCTCCAGTTTCCCCAGGGCACCCAGGAAAAGGATAGATTAAAAAAGCAAAAAAAGAAAAGAGAGAGAGAAAGAGAGAAAGAGACAGCAGGGTTACTTAATAGATAGTTGTTGAGCTTGCTGCAGGTTGAGGCACTAAATCTGATATGAAGAACAGTCAGATAAGATCTGCCAGCAATCTGTCGCCAATGCCTATGCTCTGTTTCAGAGCATCCAATTTCATGTTCTTTTACCTCCTGTGTGTTTATATGTCAGAAAAGATTATTGCAAGGAACTTAGCAACAGCAGTAAATATAGGCCAGGTGAGTAAGACATGAAACAGAAGGAAAACAGGACAGAAATGAGAAAGCAAAGCACAAAGGTGAGTGTCACAATCTTAGCAGATCACCCGCTAGACTGATGGGCTGCACTATCAAAGAACACTAACAGTTTGGCCACCTCTATATCACAACGTGGTAGTTTTCCCAGACTGATTTTTGATCCTGAAAAATCAAATCCCATTCCTTTTCAGTCCAGGGAGAACCTTTTAATATTTCTTCTGTTTTAGAAATACACACAGAATCAGTATGTCAGTGTCACCCCTTACAAAAGCCCCAGCAAAAACCACCTCAAAAAAACCCCGCATAACCTTTACACAAACTATCCGAAAATACAACATTTCTGTGTCACATTTTTGTGCTGTCAGGTTCAAGCAGCAAATGAAAGATAACCTGAAGGAGTATTTACTTACAGACCTTGATTTAGGAGAACAGATATATGCTATGGTGGTTTTTAAGGTGGATCATTAAAAGTTTGAAGCCTCAGGACTCCTAGTCTGCTCTCAGCCACGTGTGCCTGGAAGTCACTAGTATAATTGAAGGAATTCAGTCCAGGCAAGGTTTAATTATATACACTAGGAATATAAGACTGAAGACTCTTCTGGACTGAATAAATCCAAATATACGATGTCCGCTCGTCTGACGGACAACGTCACGCAGCAGCCACTGCAGATCCAGAACCAGTGGAGCTGCTCTGACCTCCACCGGCTGCAGGCCGGACTCACAGTGCCTACGTGGGACTGGAATGTCTTTATATCCCGAGTTTTGCAACACAGCTCTGTATGGTTACCCACCGTAAGAAACTGTGAACCATCTGCCCGTCCTGTTTAGTAAGCCTTAATGTTTAACAGGTAAATGAAATATTTAATATTTACAAAAATCGGGCTGCAGGGCTGTGCTGTTGCCAAGTACGAAATGGGGAAGTATGAAACAGAAAGTACCCAGCTGCGTTCGTGCCTCTGAGGAGGTGGCTGCAGAACAACGGTGCCAGCCGCTTTCTTAAATTAATGTGTCTTAGTGAACAACCCCCAAGAACAGGGACTTTTCCTGTTCTTTTCTTTTTCCTCCTTAGTAGAATGATATTTACTAAGGAAATATGTTAAGGAAGGCCTGTGAACATGAACATAGAGTGGTAATAAATACCTAGAGATCAGCGGATTAAGCAATTAAAACTTTTCCACCTCTTTTTACTGTTGTTGACCTTCTCTCACCTTTTCTCTTTGAATTCCAATTACACTTTTTCTTCTTGCAACAGTCACAACATCAGCTGTCAAAATAAAATTTCAATTTGGAAAACCTTGAATAACCATTTCAGATGCAGATCTTCAGATGCAGCTTGAAGGATGTCACAAGCGGAGAGCTTTCTCACTTGGGCCTTATTTCTCAGAAGATATCACAGTGTTAGATAGCAGCCCCGTCTTTGGGCTGAATTTATGGCTTATAGCTAAATTAAAAACCAAAGTCCCCTTTGCTACATAAATCCAAATATATTAAGTGCACTTTATGTAATAAATGCTTCCCATTAAAATGATATGGTGTATATAATGGTAAAATAACTACATTTCTTAACTCTTCTGAAACAAAAATGGGTTCCTAGAAATACTTGAACTACGGTGTCAGCTGGATGTAAACTGGCATTTACTGCATTTACGTCTTGGTTTGGGTTACCTGAAAGTCTGCATCGGGGAAGGTAAACCTAAAAATATAATTGAGGACATCTCTAGGAATATCTGTCACTCTTTCTTTCATGTGCGGTTTTCTTATTCTTCAGCTGTTCTAGGACTTCACTGGAAGTCACAATTCAAAGGGAAAAATACAGAAAAGTGATAACTCTGCAACAGATGTGCTAAAACAGCTCTGCCTGCTTTATTCTAGAGCTGAAGTACAAGAATCTTCTGTTTTTCACCAGCTTTATAAATCTAAAAATGTCCTTGCATCTCCACACAGGAGGTAGATATGCCACAGAAGGTACTTATTACTGCAGTAATACATGAAATATCATGTTATTTTTCTCCCTCAGTCTCTGTTCTAACGGTCATCGCAGTCTAAAGGTTTACATGATTCAGGGCGAGAAGTGTGTCCAAAATAACGAGCCTGTTGCTAGCCAGGGAGCAGCCATTCCCCTGCAGCAGACTCTAACAACCAGGGTGATTATTCTTCATTAATGTTTCATTATTACTTGGACATTTTCTTTCCTTGTGCAGTTTTATTTTAAACAAACAAAACCTACCCCCAGATCTAAAACACTAAGCAGCAGGCAGCCTTATAGTATTGTAAATTTAATTAACATCATAAAGCACTCCTTTTACTCTTTGGGTGCCAATTTTAATGGCATAAAACAAATTTATGTTGAATCTCTGCCATCCCTAAGTGAATGTAATGGCTGTAGCTTCTGCAAGAAAGCAGAAATAAGTAGGATTCTTTTTTCCTTCTACCTCATTTCTTAGATTATATTCTGGGAGGGGATAAGGTTAGAGGGAAGGAGGGATTATCTAATGGCCCCTTCTATTATGACTAAAAAATATAATTAACCGGTGCTGGTTTAACACGTACTGCTATGCAAGCTGCATTGCTATGGCAACCTACTGAAAAAAAATCTTTGTAGCTACCTTATTTGATTTATAAGCATTTAAAAGGCTTGGGAATACAAACCTCTCCAAATTTTGTATTGCTTATATGCATATTTGTATATCATGATATATATTTATATATAGGCTGACTATAAATATTATCCTGTCTTGAATATTTACATTTTTATCTAGCTATGACTCTTACTCTGCATGATCTCTAACTATGAAAAAGTAACAGGGATTTCAATGTACTCAGTTTAATTAAACTTTGTGAAATGTGATATTGTATGTTTTGTCCAATACAGAAATGCTGTAAACTTGTGTATATGTATATAAAACATCCCTTTGTGAGTAATTTCATTAATTACTTTGATAGATTTGTAATTGTTAAATACTAACTTACATCCCAAATACAAAGTTTTAAAATTTGCAAAACTTTCAATGCCAAGGGCCTAATGGTCTGGATAAAGATGGAGAAATGTTAGATGTTAAATCACTGCCTATTGACTAAATAACAACTTGCATTAAACTTCATACTATTTATTTTTAATTAATTCTGATACAACCTTTGTACTCATTTCACTGGCATGTTGCATGAATTATCCAATTACTTAAGAGAAGATTATGGAACAGATTTTTAATATATTTAACAGTATTTATTTGGTAACACATTTCAGTGGAGCCATAGCCTTTGGTTTGTTGGTAGAAAATTTGGAGGGTGAATTATGTGTATAAAACACCTGTACAGACTTCTGTGCTGCATTTGGTAAATAGATAAGGAAGAAAAAAAACCTGCTTGTACCAGAGAAAGAAGAAGAGTTAGTAATTATCTCATTTAGTACCCATTTTATTTACTAAATGAAGGTCTAATTGGTTTGCTTTATTTTAATTAACAATGTTCTTATTTTAATTAGTTATCTTCCCTGTATACACTAGCATTAGGATAAAGCATGGAGGATATGAATAATACAACAAAGAGTTTAAAGTTAGAGTTATCTTTAAATGTTTAGACAATTTCAAGAGCACTTAATACAGCTACTGAGTTAGAACAAAGGCAACTTTTATTCTGGAGAAACAACTCTCCACATTATCAAACACGACACAGGAGAGACCACTGAGCCCACCGAGTACCTTCAACTAGCTGTTCAAGGACTGTTAACTTGTTCTCTTCTAAGGTACTCTCCAATCCAGCCTAACTCAATTGTGTTTCTGAAAACTGAATCATCTGGCCCCTGGACGATGACCACTGCAAATAAACTGCTAATCCAGCAGCAACAAGTGGACAAAGTGTCACAGTCAGAGATCACCCTGCATCTCACCTTGCCGGGGGACCTGTAAAGGCTCCCTGAGCCCTTCACTCTTCAGGAATTCTGAACTCTACTTCTCTCTCTTTAAAATGACTCCTCCTAGAAGGTGAATGAGTGATGCCTGACAGAGAGGAAGGAGAGGAAGGACTTTTCTCTGAAGAAAAGGTCAGTATCATTCCGTGCCTGGATGTCTGCAAATTTTTCCATGGGAAAGGGCAAGTTGAACAATAGGATTAGAACCCATCACTCCCATCTTCCCTCCAAACCCCCACCAAAAACAAGTAACAAAAAACCAAGATTGTGGAAGCACCCATCACCTCTATTTTTATTGTGTACTTCATAACAGTGCTCAGAGATAGTTATCACGACTGTGTGCATTATGCCACGTGTGATATGTCAGAGAAAAAGCAGACAGATCCTCCAAAATATTTATATTCCCATTCAGACAGAAAAGGTGGTGAAAAATATCTCACTATGCAGAAGGAAGGCGTATCAAAGAACCAATCTTAGATCACACAAGACATGCAGAAATTGAAGCTATATCTTGCAAGTCATTATATCAATTCCAAGTCCATCAAAAATACTGTGCGTTTTTGACAACCCTAATATAGATACAATAATTACACGAATCCAATTAGGGCCTGATTAACTTCTTAGAACTTTTAAAAATCTAATTAAAGTTCCCAACTCAGAAAAATATAAATGTGAAGTTAAATCAAGTAATGGGTACAGAGAGAACAGTCAACCCCTTTTCACCAATTTCATTAAGTTTCATTAATTGGCACTCCAGTATTTCATAGATTACTTTTCTTCTCTTGCACCGATGCATATAAACTCATGAAGTTCTGCACGGCAGATGAAACTAAGTTGTCAAGGTCATAATCGACTTCAAAGGTCGGTCTCCTTCCAAAAATGACAAGAGCGAGAAATACAGCAAAGTGTGCAGTAAGTCCCCATATCTTGAATGAGGTTTTATGCTCATTGTCATCGTACGTGAAGCAATGCATCCGACTTCGGTGACCAGATGATGTTTTGTAAGTCAAGGCCATGTAATTTAAGGGCTCGAGGAAGTATTCCAGCGGCACCACAAAGACGTCGCTCACTTCATCTGGATTAGGAGTGGCCTGGAAGGTGTCCTCTATAAATCCTACGACTGGTATTACCAAATTATTCATCTAAAAGAAAACAAACAAACAACCCAAGCCACTAATTTTGTACAAAGGAAAGTTCTTTCTTTTAAAAGCATTTCAGATGAGTATGAGAAACCTATGAAATATTCATATTTATAATGCATTTTTAATCCCTCAAACGGCAAGATATTTACTTCTAAACACTTTATAACTTACTAATTAAGCTTTGCTTTTACTCATATTCCGCTCATGCTGCACCATCATAGAGCTGCTATAAAAATGTTTATCAATCTGCTAGAGGAAGAAAAGCTCTCGCATTTGAAGAGTTCTGTTTTTAAACTCAACTTTTTCCAATCACAAAATATGTATATACACACACTCCCCATACACACACACACACTATATGCACACTGTACGTATACCGTAGGGGTATTTTTATATACACCTGTAATATGTATACGCCCTGGTAACATAGTCTGTGCGCGTTAGGACGCAGTGGTTATTCACAGCACCAGGCTTGAAGATCAACCTTACACAAGGCAAATCTGTTTATAAATGAAAAGACTGTGGTTTTAAGCTTGTTTGCTAACGCTTTGCTGACTCGGCATATTGCTTACTTTATCGAGCCCAGGGACAAGCCTACAGACGACTTCGACCTCCTCTGGCGGGAGCCCTACTTCTTCTTGGGCTTCTCTGAGGGCCGTCTCGATCTCATCCTTATCGGCTGCCTCGCTTTTGCCTCCTGGAAAACACACTTCCCCCGGGGATCTCCTCAGCTGGAAGTCAAAGCAGCGTCGCTGTTTAGCGGGATACCCCCCGGGGCTCTCCCTGGATGCCCACGGGCAGTTGGCGCTGCAGAACCGCCTCGCGTTTCAGGTACCTTCCCAGGGAAAGCGGGAACGGGACTGCTGCTGACCGAGGGCCGCGCGGGAGGACGCGCCGCTTTCCCCCTTGCGGTGGCGGCAGGGGGTGCAAGGGGGGTTGCTGAAGGGAAATAAAGCGTCGGGGAAGCTCTGTGTGTGTGTGTGTGTGCGGAGGGGTCCTTTTTTCCTGCAGCGAGCGCACGGTGAGCAGCACGCAGAGCCGCCCGCGCCGCACGAGCAGCGGCAGCAGCACGGCCGCCCGCGGCAGCGGCAGCGCCGAGAAGCGCC
>VWPW01012702.1:0-14345 GCA_013389825.1 Crypturellus undulatus
TCTAAGTAGATTTAAGAGCTGGCTTAGGTTTAAGTAGTGTAAACCCTGAGTGTGCATAGCTTTAAATCAGTTTATTCCTTGATGAAATCAGTTCAGCTTTTCCATACAAGGTATGTTTCCATCACACAAGATATTAATTGGTTAAAGAGACTCTTATATATATTCTCTAACATATCTTTGAATTTTGGTCTCCAAAATGGCATTGTTAGAATCTTTATTAAGCAAAAGATTATTAAAAGAAGTGAATGCATGGTAACTGAGGATAATTTTGCACCGTTATTCTGCATTTACAGAATATACTGTTTGCATATTGTGTTTGCAGCACCGTCTCAGCTGTTAATTCCTTGCTAAGTTTCGCTCCTGGCAGTTTTGCAGAGTATTACGATTTGAAATCAGTATGTGGTTGGCAATAATTACAGAAGTAAGTTAAAACATCCCAGTGTGTTATTTATTTTTAAAGTGTCTGAGTTTTCTTTCTCAAGTCAGTAGCACAAATCCCCTTCTTGTGTGTTGGGGTAGGTTTCTTTCAATTGTTGGTTTCACAACACCAGTTTCACAACACTGCAGCAACACACAAACGAGTCTGCTTTCGTGACAGTCATTGCTATCAGTTTACATTTCCTTTTAAACGCTTCTGCAAAACTAGGGAGGAGGGGGGTCGCATAAAAACAGTTTTAGTTTTGTGCTAAAAAACTAAGTGCTATTGAGTTTGGTAGATAAGGTTATGGAAACAACGCTTACCTCTGACAACCTGTTTTATTAATGGCAAGAATTTGAGAGGGAGGAATAATAGATAAATCCTGCTGCTGCTTTAAACTCTCAATCTTTTTCCCATCAAGTACATGAGATTCCTGGGCTTTCACCACCCAGCCAGAGGCAAACAGGAGAGCTCCGCTCATGAACATGGGGTTCGATGACTGGGGCTGTATCATCAAGCTGAGAGTGAAGAGTATGTTTATAAAACACTCATGTGTTTATAACAAGGGCCTGTCCATTCTTTGCCAGCCCTCCATGGTGAGTTTGGGTTGGCCTTTCATTTTCCTGCTTCTTCCATGGCCAGTGGATTTCCTGTATCTCCAAAGCATGCATTAGGGTGATATATCTGCCTGCAGACATTGAACTAAATTGTTTTTACTTACCCACTGCAGTCTCAAATATGAAAAGGGTTGTGACAGTCATCTGTATTGCCTTCTGCAAGGTCTTTGATGTCCTCATCTCAGGGAAATTAACTTTTTTTTTTCCGTCATATCTTCAAGCTTGTAAGACCTTGAACTACATTTAAATGCACGTAGGTTTTCTTACATAGTTCAGATGGCAGTGAAGAAATGACATTTCTGATTTTGAAGGGTCTGCCATCAAAGTGATTATTGAAACGCTGCACAGGTGATTTTTATGCTACTTGTATAAACAAAGGTCATAAAATGCAAGTAGATCTCTGCTTCTTACCTCTGTTGGTTATAGAAGCAATCTGTAGTACCAAGAAAACTTAGGTGTTTCTCGGACAGAAGTGAGGGCGATTTGTTGGGTCCCGCTGGGTAGCTTGGGTAACTTGCAGGGTAACTTGGGCTGTGTCTGGCCTTCTCGCCAGCGGAAGCTGGCTCATTTCACTCTGCAAGAGCTCCAGGTAAATCCTGTGTCTCCCAGGCTCCCCCAGCTAGTGACTTTGGTACCAGAATCCGCTAGGACTTGGTCCTGCCAGGGTCTCCTGCAGTTGCCATCCTGCAGTGCCCACACGCACACTTCGTCGCTAATGAGGTTTTCATTAGGAAGAGGAACTACTGAGGAGGACACAAGTGCTTGTAAAGGCAAATGCTTGTAGGGGCTGAGGTTGCTGCAGAGCCCGTCTGCAGAAGGTAAATCTATCAATGAGTTGATAACCGGGCGTATCTCCCTCTTGATAGCAGTGGCTGAACATGTACATTTGAAATTAGCAGGCCAAGTGCCAGTGAGGTGTTAGAGTGGGGCTCTGGCTGCACATCAGGACTCATCAAAACACAGCATGACTTTAGAGGCTACTAGTTACAGCCCCTGGCTCATGCCCTCCGGCTAGAAACCGCCGTCTCCTCAGGCAGGCCTGTAGCTGCAGCTGCTCTTCACACTCGTTATGCTTACGAACTGCCTTAAAAAGTAACGCACAAAAAAGAAAGGTGAGCTTTAAAAACAGTTCTGGCTGACAGGGAAAAGGCCTAGCACAGGACACTGCCCACGTCGCCCCTGACGCTTCCCAAGTGCTGGGATGTCCGTGGCAAACGCTCAAAGGCTGCAAGTTACTGAGTTGGAGGGCAGGTGTTGCCGCCTGCGCTGCTCCGGCACTGCTCCACGAGCACCTCAGCCTTGGCATGGCGAGAGCTTCCCGAGCCGATTGCCCAGAGCCTGGCTCTGCTCAGGAGTCAGGGCTCTCATGGAGTGCGGTCACCTTTTAAGGAGGGTCATTTCCCAGTCCTGTTTTAGACCAGCCATATAAAAAGCTGAACAGGCACAACAGGGCGGACGGCAACCTGTGGGATGCTGAAACCAAGCTGCTGAGCTCAGGAGCTTTGTAGTATCTTGCACAGATCTGTTCCCAGCAGATCAGGCATGTGTGATGGGAATCTGGTTTGGATGCAGAGATAACTCTGATCAGAGCTAAGATCTGAAGGTGACACAGCTTGTGAGTCAGAAATCCAGTGCCAGCGCCAGTGCTAGTGTCTGGAGGTTCATGTTTTCATAGGTGGAAAAAGAAATCACTACATATATATATACACATATATATGTAAATATATTTATATATACACATATGTATATAATAATATAATTCACAAATATATATACAATAATATATACGCTAAAATATTCATATTTATTATTATTTATTTATATTTATATATACGTATTTGTATTTATATTTATTTACCTGCAAATATTTATTTGCAGAAAGGTCTTTCTCGCGCATAGCTTCATTTCCTGTATTGAATTGTTCTTTAAATATTCATTAATATTACAAAGCCTGCCTGTCTTTTTCCTGTGTCAAAGTATTTTAAAGGATCTTTCAGAATTTCCAACAAAATACCGTTATTTAACTCAGTACTTAATTTTACTAGATATCCAACTTTCTTGATGGTCAAATACATGAAATGTCAGTTTGTCAGCTGCCTTCAGCCATTGGATAATAGGATTTACTGCTATTATGTAGCAACAAAATCAGGAGGATCTTGACTTACAGTCTTGAAAAATGCCTATTCTGCATTTACTGATATATACATCATATAATTCAGACCCAACTTCTTTTTAGCAGCTTGCTAGTTTTCCATATCTAAAGGAATGATTTCAGAGTTGTAAAATAACTATGACAAATCCAAGTTTAACTAGAACTCCAATATGCTAGTGTTGATATAGTCTGCTTCTGACTTCTTATTGATGTATACATATTTTTATGTTCAATGAATGAGCTTATCAGGAAACACTGACAAAAACCATTAACTTTTACTCTAAGCAAAATAACTTTGATAGTTTTGATAAACGTTGATCCTAATTCTGCTTTATTTTCACTCCAGCAACTGTTCATCATGATGACTACGTGCTATGGGAAAACTGAGCAACATACAAAAATTGTTTGCAGTTGTACACAGATGTACGGAAATGTTTGAAAGCAAATAAATTTAAGAAGTCCCCAAAGAAGGGCCTTGTAACTGAACACTCCATTTGCTTAAAAAATAATGTTGCCCAAAGTTTGGAACTGCAGACAGAGAGAAGTCCCAGTAACCCAAATGAACCTGAGATTTCACTTTTCTGTAAGAACTCTCCAGAATCTTGTGATTGTGCCTAGTAACAGACTTGAGCACAGGAGTTCTGTCTGTGCAAGGATTTTTCATTTCAAAATCTGACTTTCTTTTGAATTCAAGAAGTTTATTTAACACTTAAAGTGAAAAACTTAAGGAAAAAAATGAGTTAAAACCAACACAAGCATTTTGCTCTGATCCTTTCAGCTCTAACTGCTCCCCACGAGATTACTTTATATACTATGAGTCTCTTAAAATGGAAAAAAACAATTTAGAAAAATCAGAACTGGACATTTAGAAGTCACCAGAACTCTTCAATGGCTTATTTACACCAATAAAATTTAGCCAAATAACTAAGAAAAGACTATGTCAAACAATGTTTGGTGTTATCACACTTCTGGGTAAATAATATTTCCCTTAATTCTTTCTGTCTAGCTTGAATGAGTAATAATGTATTACTTTAGAAAAGTAGCTGCTTCATATTAGCTATGCTCTACATAGAATACGATGTGAATGTTTGTACTTTTCTTTTTTCCATTTCTTCCCTGTGACAGTAGATGTGTCTTCCCAGGTGTTGTTGTCCTTAACAATAAAAGGAGACTGCAAGGGTATCTGTGACAATGCCTCTGCTGATCTGCAATGTTCTTGCAAAGTAAGGGGGAGAAGAATACCACATCAAGACCGGGAGAGGGCTAACTATCATTGGTAAGAGAAACTCACCTTCTTGCTCATTTGTAAACTGAGTTAATGACTGTGAGCTATTTGTAAACTGTTTTGGCATCTCCTTATATATATAGTAAGGCAGTTAACTAATACAAAAACTAGACGACTTACTTTCCTACCATACCAGAGAGCATAGCATTACAAATCAAGTGTTTCTGAGATTAAGAATTTTACTATCCTGGCCAATTCTGCAACATCTTAGCCACTCTCATGCTTTCTCAGATATTAGAAGCCAATCTCAGTGTAAGATCTATTGCATTCACACCAAGTTTAAAACCACAAGACCTGCAGAAATGTGGTTTAAGAGGGATTTCTTGAGGTTATCTAGTGCAACCTCCTGCTCAAACCAGGACTGCTGCCAGAATTAAACCAGGGCAGCTGTGGCCACTGTCTAGCTGAGACCTGGAAACCTCCAAAGATGGTTGTAACAGTACATGCCTTGTTCTTCCTCTCTCTCTCTTCCAGTGATAGAGGAAGAACATTTAACTGAAAAAAAATACCCATTGGCAGCCCACTAGCTCAGTGTTATGACTGCCTCACTGAAAAGGGAAGCTAAGCTTGAAAAGGGAAGCTAAGCTTGTCTCTAAATCCTAAAGGCTGGATGGAAAATGGATTGCTGTTTCAGTACTACCACTTTCATTGCTTCTTGCTCCTTGTTAAATTTGTTATATATTCATACTTTGGCTGGTTTATTTCCTGCTATAGCATTGTCTTTTGGCTTTTAGATTGTTTTTTATCAGCTGAATGCATCTTTGGGGCAAACTGTGTGGTTTCACTTTGATGGGGGAGGAGAGTTTTAAGACATTTTACAGATGCTTCCAACATTTTTATGCCTTGGGAGTAAGTGTAAGAGATGGAAGCTCTATTAGGAATTATCAGTGTATAAAACACTTTAAAGAACAGTAAATAAGGACTATTATTTTGTAGTGTTTTAAAGTAATGTTTTAAAATTTTTGATTACTGCAAAATCACTGGTATCTCATTACAAGATTAGGAAAAATGTGA
Source organism: Crypturellus undulatus (assembly GCA_013389825.1). Lineage (NCBI taxonomy): Eukaryota > Metazoa > Chordata > Aves > Tinamiformes > Tinamidae > Crypturellus > Crypturellus undulatus. The sequence goes on from VWPW01012702.1 coordinate 5,487, forward strand.
TCCTCAAAGCACAGTTGTGGCAGGGAAACTTGGAAACCCAATGTGGCTTTGTGGCTAAAACATTGAATTGGACAGACACAGGATTTTGTTTCCAGCTTTCTATTTGCCCACAGTGGTCAAATCATTTCATTTGTTTCCCTTCTATAAGACAAAGTAAATGACAGTGACGTACATTATAAAGTGTTTTGAGATATATTGATGAAAAATACTAAAGAGAGAATACTAAAGAGAGGAGAGACTTTGTTGATATTAAATGCAAGGTCATACCACTTGGAATTAGTCAGAAGTGTTCTGAGTATTCATACAAGGGGAATTGCTTTGGTTTAGATATGTTCCATTAGAAAGTGATGTAGTTAAATCAGTATAGTTTCTGTGTCTAGACTACCAAGGAAAAAGTCTGAAGCAATCATAGAGGGGAAAGGGAATATATTTGTAGGTCAAGCCGGGCAGAGCAAAATTCTCTGGACAAGCACTTTGGTCACAGTGAATTCCTCCTGGCTTTGACCTCCTCCTTTTTAACCTGGCTTCACTCTGTGAAGATGAATGTAACAACAAATGAGACCCAGTCTTTCTACCTAAACTTCAACTACATGCTATTCTGTGCTGCAATATAAACCATATTTGCAACTTTCAATAGATTGTGTAGCCCTAGAGGACAATTACAAGGAACTAAGGAACAATCTGTGCCAGACGTGGACTCCCTAGCACATTTTAAAGAAGGGATGATTCATTTTGGCAGCAGTCCAAAGCCTAGAGGGGACTCAGTCTGAAGGATAGATGGTGTTGTCACTGTCATCCTTCCTCATAGTTTTGTCTGGAACAGCTTAAGAGCCTTTTCAGCAGAGCATGCTGAATCAACTCATTCTTGGCCAGCTCTGTTCGCTTTTTGCTGAGTCTGGTGCCGGCAAAGAGGAAGGCGTGACCACCACAGCCTCTTTTTTCAGCAGAATTCCTAGCCTTTTTGTCACAGTTACTACTACCTGGACCCAGAGTAAATTGAGCCACGTTCGTTGTTCAGTGTGTATTGGAACCGCAGTTGTAATTTTGGTGCTTGTTCTTGACATGTAAAAAAGCTATGCTGCTTACTATGGTATTTTGTGACTAAACCCATTACATAATTCATGCTATCTAAAAATTATTAGAGCTTAAAAATACTGATGTGATTTTATGACTACAGTAAGAACAGGAAGGAAGCATACTTGGTCATTCTAGGTCATCTGATGATCTAGAAGAATTAATTTAATCCTGAAAGACATTCTATAAATTTTGCAGGGAAGTGCATGTGTTTGCAGCAAGGAGAGTTAAACATATTCTGTTTTAGATAAGTGTTTAAGTATTTCAGCAAAACTGTCGCAGTCCTTGAAGCAGAAACAATAACTAGCCAACTTGCTATGTTACTGCAATTTTGACTATGAAGTACTGAACAAAGCCCTAGATCTCTGTCTTCAAAACACTCCCTGCTGAGGCAGAGAGGCAGCCCAAGCCATGCCATGGAAGACCAGTAACTCCCTCCTCTCCCCGCAAGGAGATGTAACTGCCTGGTGACCTGAGCAGATGGTCTGATCTGATCTCATTTCCAGCTTAGACCATGAGTTTTCTGTGTAATGTTAAAGCAAGCTATTTAGCTTGGTGTGTTTTTAGCATTGGTGTTGTACAAACAGGTCTGGAAAATCAGAAAATGACACGTTAAATTTGTTAAACAACCTTAAGGCTCTTCCTGTGTAATGCATGTTTTGTCATATTGCCTAATAGCTCTCCATATCAGTATTAATACAATATGTCACACACCTATCATTAAACACATGGAATGACACACAGTATTTTGATTTATTTCTACATCATATGGAAAAATACCTTCAACTTTTGAGAAGTTTCTTTTGAGCTTGGACTTCACATAACCACAAGATCCAGAACTCCAAAAGTTGGGCACTAGGTGGGTATTGCCTTCATTGGGTCCAAAAGCCTTATCAGGAAAAGTAACAGCATCCCTTCCTGGGCAGTGCAGCTGAGCCATTGGGACTGTGAGTGGCACTCCTCAAAAACCTAGCTGAGGCTGGAGGGCTAAACAGAAGTGGGCAAATTTTAACTCTTCTCTATAATTTTAGAATCTTTATGTATCCTCTTCTAGACTAAAGAATGCCCCCCCAAAAATCAGTTAATTGTATAGTAAGCTTCAGCATATTAGCAAAATTTTCATTTACACTTTCCCATTCTTGTAAGTCTAGAATGCAAGACATGGGAGGAATTCAGACCTACGACCTTCTGAATACTCACAACAAACCCGCTCTGAAAGTATCATACACTTCAATCCCAGGAAAGCTTTTGTTGTCTTTGGTGTGCTACAATTACTAAAATAGGATAGTTGGAATGCCTTTCCATGTACCAGCACAGGCTAGGGGAACACTCACACAGTTCTGTAACATGCATCTGACATTAGAGCTACTTTTGGTTAAGGTTTCAGGCAAATTTATTCACAGGTTTATAAAGCTACTTTAATTCACATATATGAATCCTTATTATTCCAAACAGTAGGGTTTTTTTAATCTCATGCTTTGTTGTGGAGAGAAAGACTGAAACATTTTCTTCTCATAGTTACAACTTTGGCTTTCATGACATCATCAAAATGCATTGGCATTTGGCTTCTCTTCTTTCAGTACTTTAAGAAAAAGTGGAGAGAAAGAAGGTAACATGAGCTTACGCTACACATCTTTCTGATATGCTGATATTAGAAACAGTTTTAGAATTAAGACCCAAGGGGAAAAAAAGACAATTTTGAGAAATAATAATAATTTACAAAGAATTTTATCCTTATCAAATTAATTCTAATTAATTAATCCTAATTAAATTAATTATCCTTAACTAATACACAGGTTCACATGAGGTAGAGAAATAATGCTGTTTTATTTAGACCTGAAAAGGTAAGTGGTTTTCTTTATATCATTCATATTGGGGGACGTGCTGAGTTTACAAAACAGAATTTTTTCCTTCATTCCCGCAGTCATCGCCAGTTGGTAACATTCTTCCTACATAATTTTCTGAAGTGGTTCTTTTCAAATGCTTTGCAGTTTACTTCAAACATTTGATAGCATAGGATGGTGAAAAGATGACTTGTGATAAACTGCACCTGCAAATCTTTTGTCTAGAGCAAGAGAAATTAATAAGAGCTGCTCAATTGTGTTGATTTTCTACGAAAATTTAAGAGAAAATATCAATACCTACTTTAGTAATAATCTGACTTGCATTGTTAGTAGCATACACAATAAACTTCACTGTGGCACAGTTCTTGAAAAACAGTTGTGCAACAGTTACACAAGTATTTTTGTACTTTGGAATACATAGTGTATTTTCTAAAATGTCTTTTTATTAGTAAATCAGATCTTAAGATTGATAATTGCTATGTTTTGGAAAGACATATTATTTTTGTTGTTGTTTTTGTATTTCTTATGGATCTAGCTGCTCGTGCCATGTAAAGGTAAGATGCTTGGCTTTAATAGCAATCAATCAGTAAGACTGAAAAGTTGCTTTTCTTAAGATTCTCTGGTGCAGTATTTGTATTTGTATTTTCCAGAAACACTGCCTGAGAAAATTTTTCATTGGTACTGGCTCTTTTTATGTGTAATTATGCATGCACAGAAGAGAAAACCGTTGAAGTAATACTGCATTGAAAACATTTGTCCCAGGATAGGTTAATAATTACTATTCACATCCAGGCCATATTTGGAGTTAGGGAATGTTCAGTTTAAGTGGTAGTTTGAGACACTGTGATCTGTGCCACTGACAGTGGCATATAAGCAATAAAACAGTGTTGGACATCATAGAATTGCTGGAGGGCATAAGGTGTTTACGAGTCTAGGAGAAAAATCAAATAACCCTTTCTAAACAGGAGGGTATATTAAAGATCTGTTGTTTGGACACGACAGATTAACAAATCCCTAGAGGTTAAGTCTATACAACAATTTTAAAGGTCTATGGACTCTGTGCCATCATTATAAGAAAGAAAAAAAATTGATTTGCTCCTGCCCTGGTGCCAGAAAATTGACAGGCTTGGCATGAAGGGATTACATGATGAGGTAGGCACTAATGCCGCTGCTGGATTTTCTTATTCTTCCTGACAGTTGTGAGGGCCTTGGCAGAGTATGCATAATGGATTTAGGAAGAACAGCACTGCCACCATCGCTAGCCATTGTGAATGAAAACATACGGACAAAACTACTAGAGAGGCAGACTGGGAAGAACAGAAATAAAAAGAGGCAGTGTCAGGCAGGATGCCACCAGTACTGCACCAGAAATGATTATTCAGATATGCCCTGGCACTGGACATAGCAAGCAGGGTACTCCATGGAGTACTTGGCAGTTCCTTGCCTGTCTGGTAATTATCTAGCGAGGCAATTGTCCAGAGACAGAGTCATCAAACCGTGTCCTTACAGCATGGAGCCTTCTCCAGGCTCCTCATACAGCCTGTGTGGTATGTGCTGAATACACCCACCGCTGTGGGTTCTCAGCCCACCGCCATGCTGTGACACACCAACAAGCCTTGGCCTGCTTTGGTCTTTGCTAGTGGTTGGGTATTCATGTTGTCGTCACACTGCTGTCCTCTAGGAATGGCAGTTTATTGTTGGTGTTGCATGATCCTGCTGTTGACAGGGGGAGGATGATGGAGGAAAAGAAGAGCAGGGTCCTCTGTGGAAGGAGGGCAGAAACGGTCCTTCTTCCATCCTGACCCTTCATGCTGTCACTTTCTATAGTTTGCCATATTCCCCGTAGAGACCAAAATTAGAGCAAAACTCCGGCATCCATTCCCATGTAATTTGGAAATCTATAGCCCCCAGTGCAGAATAGCCTTCATAGTGTGTCCATGGTTGTGCTTATTCCCTTTGCCTTTGTCTTATTGGACAGAACAATAAGCACTTGGACTGAAAGAGACATAAGGACCAGCAGGGATGTAAGAACCAGCAGGTAAAGGACAACTAAGCTTTGCCTTGTTTCCTGAGCCTGCATGGTGCCATTGCTTTCTCTTGCAATGGATGTAACTGCTGATCAGGATGGGAGCTGCGCTGTCAATTAATAGCCTGGAAGAATATCTGGAAAACAGCCGATTGCTTGACAGTTCTGGTTGTTCTTCCCAAATGATGTACAGGAGTAAGTTTAATGGGTTTGCCCACTTCATTACTATACTCCCATTGAGCAAAACATCACTTGAAAACTTAACAGTACTAAATCTCTCAGTCTTCCAGTGGGTCTGTAATAGGTAAATATTTTTGTTACTTCATTATATCTAGGAAAATTGAACCACAAAAGGATAGTGACTTATCAAAGGTCAGAAAAACTCCTCTGTAGGAAGCCAGGAAAAATATCCACAAATTAGTGACATTTTAAAAACTATCTGAGATCACAAAATAAAATGATTTTAGTAATCAATGCAAGTTGTACGAATGAAGGAAAAAGTCTCAGGGAGCAGACAGTCTTCTGCAGACTGAAAGAACTTGCTGATGGCTCCACTCTGCCTGTCTTTCACGCTTCTACTGCAATTCCTTTGGGAACCTCTTTACTTTGGATTGTACAGTGCATAAAGCAAAAGATTTTGTGTTTCATGACTAGATGCAATAGAAAGAAAATTAATAACTATGACTAATGTGACGACAGTACAGGGTTGTTAGAAGGAATATCGGTATTGTCAATACTTAGAGAAACAGAGAGCTGTGTACTTTGGCAGGAAAAAAAAAGAGGCTTTATTTGCAGCTGTTTTCCTATGTAATGTGTCTGACACGTGGGTCAAGATGTAATCTTAAGTTCTGTTGATGGAGAGTACATTTTTTAACAGGATTTCAGTTCTATGTGAAGTGAAATGTGAGAAAAGATACCTTTAAACACATTTTCCTTGGAAATCAATGCTGAAATTAATAGACACAGCCAATAAGAAAAATACTTGCTTAAAAAACAGCCAGGCTAGACATTCCTTGTCTGTGTCAATGTCTGATCTAAATACAGAGACACCCTGTAACAGATTCTCTCCTACACGGCTTTCTCTCTCTTGAGAAGTTATACAGTAACCTGGTTTCTCAGGTGGAACCGCTTCTAAAAGGCACACCTTCATGTCATGCTATAAAGAGCTGAGAGCATTTTTTAAAGAAACAGAAATGCAAGCAGAGCCTCGGCATGTCCTTTGAAACAGGGACCAAAAGAGGACCTCATTCTCTAGGTCCTCATTTTGTTGCTTGAGTTCTCCTTTACATAGAGAATCAAATAGAAAAGAAGGTGGGCTTAGGAACACATTTGCTTTCCCTTTCTCATAAGGCAAAGAATGATCAGAGGATCAAGGTTTGTGTATCTCTTTCTATATAAAAAAGTAAGGGAGAAGAATCTAGTCTGTGTACAGAATTAAAGCTCTTTTTGCATGTTTAGTCAAGGCCAGGAGCTATGGACTGTGTTATCCCTCATATTTATCCTGTTTATGGATGATGATACCTACTTTGTATATGCAGAGGCATGGCAGATTCCTATCTCCAGCATGTTGAAAACTGTTGGTTATTCATGACACTGTTACAGGTTTTGTGCAATAAGAAAACTCCTTGGCTTGCAAAAACTTGAGAGTGTTCCCAAACAGAACTTTCTTTGTCTACAACAGTTGATGTTCCAAATGTTGCACGATGCTAATTTGAGGCTAAAGGCTTCTGTTTCATAACAAACCCTGGGTGCCGCTACTTGTGACTTAGGGGAAACTGGCCCACTGAAAATGGCTCTAAGTTTCATATTACCCTGCTGAAATGTATTTTAAATTTGTCTGTTGGAACTCAGCAACTTGACATACTAAGAAAGAATGTGTGTGAGAGGTTGTTCAGTATCCTTTTTCTGAGTGCTTCAGTAAGTTTTATGCTTTTTTCTCAGTCAGACCCACTCATATTTAGTGAAATGCAAAAGAATTTTTAAGGCAGATCACAAGAAAACACCTAGGTCAGAATACTCAATGTTCTTAGAATGTTGTACTTCTAGTAGTGCCTACTCTGTACAATTATATGTTGTGTAGAGACACTGCATTATCTAACACTCTCGAGTGAAGGACGACAGGTGTTTTCTCATGTGCCACTGTGTTCCCCCTGGTCAAGGCAGAGTGCAGAAAAGAAATGTGGATCAATAGGATGAATATAATTAATTAGAACTGGATTTCAGCCACTGACCAGGGAATAAAGAGCCCTTATAGGCACACCATGGATTATTTGACGGCTAACTGGTGAGGTCTTTCCATTTCCCATGTTATCAGACGATTCTAAAGGCTTATAGATTTTTTCTGTGACTTGAAGTTAGAGTATCTAGAAAGACAGGATTATGCACTTTTCCTAACAGAAGTTACATTACATGACAGTTACATTGTCAGCAACTGGTAATAATTTGGGATTGTTTCAACCATCTGGTTCAGAACTGCATGCAGTTAATGCCCTCTCGCTTCTACAAACGTTTCTCTCTGCTTCTCCCACTCAGGTCTAGTTTGGGAACCTGCCAGAAAACTGACTCTAAGTTCGTATAGTTGTAACTTTAAATAATAAAAATACCTAACAATATATTTATGAAATTCAGGAGGAATTTCTCTTTAAAGATATATACCTGTGTACAAGAGGATACTTAGGTGACCTGTGTATCCCCAAGGTACCCTACTTACAATATGACAGTGAACGAAGTTGACTTGCTCACAGCATCCTTCACTGGAAAACTCTCCTAATGATAGCATGGCATCTTGACAGATCATCTAAATGATTTACTTCGTGTGACCTTGAGGCCTTGTGCATACCGATACCACTCTGCAGTTATATAGAGCACCATTTGATAGTCATCTCTGCCTTTCGCACTCACGAGTCTAGAGGGAAGGAACCTGTTCTTAATGTGCTCTTCACATCCTTCAGCAAAGATACTCTACATCTGGGTCAGCAGCTGATGAAATATGTAAGGCAAGAAAGAATCTGCCACTGCTAGGAGGTGCTTCTCACGCTACTGGGGCTTCAGACCAAGGCAGCAAACCCAGCATGCTGCCACATTACATACCAGTGACAAACTGGTTAGATGATAGTACTCTTGGGGGTCACTGCAGCTCTGAGAAATCTAAGCTAATCAACAACAACAACAACAAAAAAAAACAGTGTTTTTTACATATCCAAAGACACAGCAAAGTGGGAATGACCTAGTACACCCAGTGACATTTAGCTTTCCTCTTCTAGTCACAGACTAAATCGTCATTCAAACCCCTCTACAACAGCTCAGAGGGTGAAGGCAAAATCACCCAGCTGTGGCTGGGTGGAAACCTGGACCCAGGGCGCCCTTGCTCGGACCTCCCCGAGGGCCCGGTCACGTGCTGCTCCCGCCCGTGCTGTCTCGCAGTCCCCGGGAGAGCAGCGGCGCGGCAGGTACACCTGGCGGGCTCCAGATGGGGACGGGAGCACCCCGGGCCGTCCACGCTTCCAAGTAGCTGCGGGACCGGGACGGGTGTCAGGACATGGGTACAGCGGCAGCCGCCCAGTGAGGCCCCTGGTGAGGCGCCGCGGGCTGCGCGCTGCAGTGCCCGCGTGAAGCACCGCACTCTCCAGCAGGTAGGGCGGGCGCCGCGGTGCCGCAGCGGGGAGCCGCGCGGGCGCTGCCCGTGAGGACCTCCCCGCGGCCACAACAGCGAGTGGGATGCGGGCGCCACTGTCGTCCCCGGTCGCCCCTCCGCGAGACTCGGGGTCTCGCCCCCACCGCGCGGGGAGCCCGCTGCTCTGCCACGCGTGGGACGAGGCGCCCAGGGGCGGGAGCACCCACGTACCCCCTCCTCTCCCGCCGCGTCCCGTCCCGTCTCGCCCCGCCGGCGGCTCCCGCGCCCACCGCGGCCGCTAG
>VWPW01012702.1:15141-43107 GCA_013389825.1 Crypturellus undulatus
CGCGGAGCGGGCTCCGGCCGCGCTCTGCAGTCTCGCAGGTCCCCGCGCGGATGCGGCGGCCCGCGGGTCCCGGCGCGGCCGGTTGAGCTCCGGCCGCGACGTCGCCGCCCCGCAGTCTCCCCAGCGGCTTCCAGGCGAAACGAACCACGAAAAACACCGCAAGCCCCAGACTTCTCCGAAGTCTTACTGCGGTTTGAAGCGGCGTGGTTGCGCAGAGCAGACTTCCGTGGTTAATAACGAGGGGAAAGCATATTCAGACATGAAAACCACTTTTTCTCCTAGAGAGAGAGAAAAAAATAATTCTATAATCGTTCACTCGAGATAATTCCCCTGAGTGTGTTTTCTTTCCGCTGCCTGTGTGTTTGTAGTCCTTGTTTGCCTTCCGTTCCTGTAACGCGGCAAGTCCGGTTTGCGGAGGCTGCGCAGCGCTGCTCGTGCCCTGACACGCACAAGTGCCCCGAGTGGGAGTCCGTCGTGGCGCGGCTGCGGCCGCGGGGCCGCAGAGCCCGTCCTGCCTCCCGCATGCCCTCGGTGGCCCTCGCAGCAAGGCGCGTGGGGAAGCGACGCGCTGCCCCGGCCGCAGTTGCGATATTTGGCTGGTAACTTCATGTGGCATTTCGGTAAGGTGTCCGGCGAGGCGAGCTGCGCGGTGTAAGGACCTAGTGTGAACATCAAAGGAAGTGTTTTAATGCAGCTCAGTAAACGCGTCTGGCTGGTCACTTAAATCTCCCAAGAAATCTGTTTCTAGGTTGAACTGGTGGCTTGTCCTTTTTAGATGTGTCTTACTGCACTTGAAACCTCCAGGATATTGCTTTAAAGTTGACTTATTTGGGGAACACTGAAATAAGATTTCATAGATGGTTGCGAGGCCTATCTGTGTATTATTTTTTATGAATTCTAAGCTTTTTTTGTTGGATTTTAGGGTTATTTCTGGGACTAAGAGCAGCTTGATATGGTGTGGTCCAAACAGACAGGAAATTCTGCTTTAGTTACTGAAGGATTAGTAGGAGAGCTTACTTGTTTTGAGGAGGGTGCGGAAATTTGGTGTGAGTTTCAGTGAGTGACTTCTATTTTATAGCTTTTAGCATCTTTTCTCTATCAAGTTCAGAAAGTATGTGGTACTGTATCTCATAATACAGTTGTAATTAGTTGTATGACTTTCAAGGAAAATAAACCATGTCAAAAACATACACTTAAGTGTTTTTGTGCCAGTATGCAGTGGGAGTTGGGCTGGATATTAGAGGAAGGTCAATATATGTCACATTGATACTGAGATATTGACTTTGTCCTTGCCAGTGAGGTCCACGGCTGTGATGACAGATCAGCTGAGGAATTTTTTTTTTTCTTTCACATAGGCAATTTTGCTTATTTCCAATATCTACATCTCGACAAGTCAGTGCTGCTGAGTATGCATATGAATTAAATCCCTTCCTCCTCACCCTACTGTAAGAATGCTACATTTCAGTGGGATTGTAGTAATTAATAGAAAATGTCTTTTTTTTCCTCTAATATTTCAGTAAGGTGATCTATTTTGAATTTAGCTTTTGTAATGAATGCAGTTGAAAATATATGGCAGCATTAAGTGCTTATTCAGAAATATTCTATAAATATTTTATTCAGAAATGTTCTGTAAATGTTTTAGAGTATCTCAGTAATTGTGTAACTACCAGTAAACAGATGTTAAGCCAGAGTCCCCCTTTGTCAGATCATATCAAGAATTTAAAACATTTTAGTGCTCTTATTTTAATATTAATAATCTTGATATAGCTAAAGGAGGAAGGTTAATGTATATGTGAGTAGCAGTCCAGTTACTGTCCAGATAGTTGTTTAAAGAGACAGACTGAAGATCAAAATCAAAAGAATTATATGAAGATTATGAAGATTTTCTGTTTTGCTTTGATATATGCTAATTATGCTTTCCCATAAGTATCTACAAATGCTTAAAAGGTTCTGTGCTTGCTCCAAAGTCCCCCTGTCAGTCTCTTTGGTATTACAGTCTTACTTTTTTTTTTTTTTTTTTTTAGTCAGATTCTGCCTATGGTGAAAGAAATCTATGAGCCTTAGCATGAAGCTGAAAAGTTAAATTAACTCTGTTTTAAGTCATAAATAATGCAAATGTAAACTTTTCTGTGATCTCTCAAGCATTTTGCTCGTCGCAATCATAGATAAAATATTTTCAGTAAAAGCTGTGACTGTTTTAAGTGATCCTTTAATATCAGTGAAAGAGAAGAAGAGTTAATTTAATAGGAAAGTGTAGCTTAATTCCATGTCTCCTCCGTACATCATGTTGATCTGGTTTATACAGAAGCTCATAACAATTCAGTGATAACTACAGTATTTTTTGTAAGTTACGTTATACTTTCTGATTTAGGAGAAATTTAAGGGTAAAATACGTGTACTTTTATGTGGTCCTTCTAAAATGTTCAAACCATCTGACAGATTTTTATTTATGTCTGAAATGAATGTAGGTGACTTAACTTAAATTCCTGAATACTGGATTTGTAATACTGCCAATAAACTCATTTCTATAAAAACAAAAAGCAGGAAATGCTGCGGTTCATCGTTTCTGCATACATTGACTCTGTACTGTGTGATTTCTGTAAAAGTTTGTATTTGAAGATGTATATACTAAATCTTGCTGTAGACTTGCTGTATAGTTCAGATGCAAGAACACCTTTGTAGACAGTTCTGTGTTTTCTGCAGTTGCTGTTTGAGGCGAAGACTGGTAGAGATATCACAAGCGCATTAGGTGATGAAAATTTCAACTTGTTATACAAGAATACTTGTAAAAGCTTGTTGGTTTGGAGTGCATCAGTTTGGGGAAATTGTTTTATGGCAGAAATGCACTGGATTGGGCAGCAGGATGGGAATGGAAGGAGAGGAAGAATAGTTAAAGCAGAGCTTGCTGGAGGTGTGGTCCTCTTTTTTTTTTCGCTGAAATGGGCATGTTCTTGGCATGTCTGTCTATATTCATATAATCAAAATATAGCTAATTTACTAGCTATTCATCTTAGCTAAAGATAGCTAGTTAAAATATAAAACTGGATAATTTTACCGAGTCTATAATACTGGATTTTTTTTCTCCCCTCTAGCTGCTTAAATAAACCCATAATTTTTCTCCTTCCAATTTAAGCTGAGGCCTATTGCAGGATGAATTTTACCTCCTGTCTTTCCTATTGATTTTTCTAAACACTGTGGCCTGAAAGTATTTTTGGAAAAGGGTCACCCTCTGCGATGTCTGATTTTTATCACTTTCAGTTATTGCAAGTGGAAGGGTTCTGCTTAAATGGCTTGATCTGATATGGCAGTTTCTTTGTTCCTATGCAAAGTAAATAGATTGTAACTAACTAATCTGGAGCTTTCTGTCTCATTGCATTTAGTGATACTAAAGGTTCAGTCTTCACTGTCACCAAGAGGAGCCTAGGTGCTGTTCACTAAGATACCATGGTAAGCCTATGCCCTGCACAAAACTCAAGCACATAGTCTGAGATGCTTTTTAAGATCTGTTTTTCCTTCTATATGGTGGATCTTTTGGTGCACTGGTGCTTTTGTTATTCTGTGAAGCTGGAGTAAAGGTAACTGCACAGCTACTGGTGCACGAAGCCGAATGGGACCAAGTGAAGGATTGGAGTGACTGTGAGAACGTTTCTGTTGCCTCTTGCAGGCTTAAAGTACTGGTGAAACTTGGCCTAAGTTTGTTTAAAATAGAAATTAGAAGATGCCACACAATTGTTCTTTAAACAAACTTCTAAAGCTGTTTTTTAGCAGCAGTGGCAATAGAGAAATGATCTGTTTTGAGTTCTGGAGATTCTAATGCTGATCTCCGTGTTCACAGAAAATTCTCTGTGAAAACCCAGGGGTCATCATCTTTCACTTTTTATCTGCTCTGCTCTCACTTAAAACTCTAGAATTACAGTTTGCTCTTTAGACTGAGGCAAAGCGGACAGAAGCCTTTTAAGAGGCTTTCATTACGTGAGTCTAGGTGACTGGGTGAGTGTGGTAAAGAGGTGAGTTGCTGGTGCCTCTCCTCTCCCTTGTTATCTTTCCTGGGAGGCTCAGCACAGCCTGAGCACTTCCTGCTTCCTGGCACTCTTGCCCGGGAACTTAGGAATCTTGCCTCGTAGGGAATCTTGCTGATTTTTTTTTCTTTTTAATTTCTTTTTCTGGAAGATAGTGTGGTTTTTGTATGCTTTAAAATCAATTTTTTTTGTCTTGAGAGAAAAATGCATTGAAGAAACAGCAGCTCTGTTTACTTGATACTTAAGAATCATTTGAAATTGGGAAATGTTTATACTCTATCTGATTAAATGCTTTTCTGATGATGTTGAAGCTGGAGATGCATTAAATTTATTAAAATACCTAACAGACCAAGCTGAATGAAAGCTTTTCCTGATAAACTACTTCTGAAAGATCAGCAAAAATCTTTGACAGAGTGTTTCCGAAAGTACGGCATAACGTGTCTCAGGTTAAATGGACATGGGTCTAATCCCAATCTCTGACACTTTCATCTTATTTTTCCTTGAACGTATTATGATAGAGGTTATCTTTACTCATGGCTGCCTGGAATCATAAGCACGAACATCAGCCTTCTGGAATATTACTTTAGTATTAGATGTACTGTTTTATAATGGAATGGCTGCTAGTATACAGCCCAGTCTACGTGATTCACCAGGTGACCTCTATTCTAATCTAGTGTTTCTCAGCCATAGATTTTATACTATTTATTGCTGGTATGTATTTCAACTCCCTTTAACCAGCTCATCCAGGGTCACTGTGGAAGTCAGTGGCCAGATGGAGAATAGAGTTCTATAGAAAAGAATTCTGTCCCCTAGACCACACTGACATCTAATGAGACTTTGTTTTCTGGACTCTTCTTTCCTACATGTTCTGTTGCCTTTTAAGCAAACTGAAATGAGTCTTTGCTCAATTGTCAGCAACAATGAGCAAGTCCCTTTGTGAATTGTTAGTTAATCCTGAAGGGTAGGCAGTTAAAACTTTGTTTTAACTCACTGATATGCATTTCTTTTCCCTTCTTATTTCGGTCAAATATAGTATTGCACTGAGGGTCTTTTTTTGTCCTGTGACCATCATACTTGTGTGTTTAGGAGCATTTCTCTCTGATACTGAGAGGGCTTGGTATAAATATTTATAGTATTGGCGAAGGATCCAATTTACAAAGATTCCAGTTTGAGAAACAGGTTTATTTTTTGAACAAGTTATCAATGTTTTCTGTTGTACTACTAATAAATGCCTGTAAAAAGTTATTTTAATATTTTTTTCTTTAAAAGGGAAACATTAAAGGTTATGGCAGTAGTCTCCCCATTACCTGCAGGTAACCTGCCCTGTACTTGAAAGGATATACAAAATGCTGCATCTGAAGTGTATGGTGAAACTTGTGTTGACCTCTATTTAGTGTAGAATTTACTGACCAGGTGAAACTTATATACAGTGTAACAGGCAAATGTTTGTTTATTGTCATGGTTAAGACAATATTTTAATTGATTTGAATTATGACAATAATTGTTTGCTGAATATGTACTTACAACATTAATGTGTAGTCAATGACAGTTTTCCATTTGCCAATATCCTACCTTTTTTTTCATACTTTTAGACTGAATTGTCTGATGGTACTAACATTTCTTTCCATTTATTTTTCCTGTGTTATAAGTTTTAGCTTTATCAGCAGATATGTAATTGATATCTTAAATGTTTCCATAAAATACTTAAAATCTTTGGAGTGTGGTATTTTGTGTGTGGTGTTTTCTTTTTTATTTTTTTTTTAATTTTTTGGTAATTATCTCCACAGGTTCTGGAGACTCTGACGACTCTATGAAGGCTTTTTTTGAATGTAAGAAAGTTTTGTAGTTTCATTAGTATGGAAACTGATTGAAGCAGTGCTTCTGCTTTGCAGAAGGAAAATAAAATATGTGGAAAGAATGTCTCATATTAAGGACATATAATAAGCAATAAGTTGCTTATTAATTTGGTTGGATTATTCACATAATGGTTGTGTAAAATTCAAACCCTGAAAGAAGTGAGATGGCTCTCAGAAAATTCAGCCTTGCAATGCAGATGACAGCAGCTGGCTTCTAAATGGAGTGGGGCTGGGCACAGTTTCTCCTGAATAAGTTTAGTTTTAAAGACAATTATTGTCTCCGTGTAATTTTGGAGAATGAGCTCTAATGTAAATCCAGAATATACGTCTATTACTGTGGTTTTGATTATAAGTTCTCCACATATTAAAGAGCAGTTCCAATAAGCTAGTTTCCAGAGCTCTGCAGATAAAACGGATGCCCCAAGCAGGAGGAGAAGCGAGGGCAGTGCAGTTTCCATTAGGTTTCCCATCATGGCGATTAGCTCCTATGCTGTGAACATAATGCCCTCTGCCCACTCTGCTGTTGTGCCTGCTGGCTTCCAGCAAGGTCTCTTTTAAAGGAGATGTAGTGCTGCCTGTCAAGATTCAAAGTTAGAGCTGGGAGCTCCTGTCCTGGCGTCTTCTGCTCCACACGGGCTTGTTCACACCTTCTCCAAACTTTGCCCTAAAATGAAGTGCGAGTCCAGGCTTGATCCTCTGACAAGAAATTGCTCAGAGGTCCAGCTCTGTATTTGTTGCTGCTCCCACAGACTCTGGGGAGGAAGAGCAGGGTTGCAGTGTAGAGGTGTCCTGAAGTGCTCAAGACGCTCAGTGTTCCCTGTGTGATTTAGATGAGTGTGCTGAGAAGAGAGAGGAGAAGAACCGGATCTCTCTTTTACGCCTTTTGCCTTGTGTACAAGAAGGCATGAAATGAAACCCTTTAGGCCACTCTTATTTCTGACAGACTGTAATGCAGCTACTTTTCAGTGCTGTCATCTTAGAGTGCAGTGTGCCAAGCCAATATAGAAAAGATTGGATGACTGAAGTGTTTTAGGTTTCTCACTGCAAATTGGCATGCAAGCTGACACTCAGATCACCTATTTTGTGGAAAGAAGGCAGTCAAATCTCCTCAGAACTAAGTAGTGAAATATTTCAAATTAGTCAAAACATTTACATCTGTGCAAAGTTGGAAAATGATTGTGTGTATGGCTGTACTAAGTACTGTAAACTGACATACATCAATATTCTCAGGCTGAGTAAGGAGACACTGGAGAAGTGTTTAATTCAGGTGAAACAGGGCAATACCAATTACTGGAATGGTTTATGGAGCCCTGGTATCTCTGTTGCCTCCAACTTCTGCTGCAGGTCAGTTGTCTCTGACCCTAGTAGAGCTCTATGATGAGGGGGATCAGTAGGTTGGATCATCAGGCAGTAAGGAGGCTCTTTCCCCTTCCTCCCCTACTGTTCATAGCTTTGACTTTCTTTTTGGAAGCCAGAAAACTTTTTGGGCTCCATTCAAAATTGTAGTTGCTAATTTCAGCTTTACTGTTGCTAGTCAATTACTTGATTTTAAAGAAAATGCAAGAATGACTTTTCCCCTAAATAGAGACCTCAAAGGCAGATTGTTTGATTTGAGCATCTTAGTGATTTGCCATGGAGTTGAGAAGCGTGGGGTAAAAGGTTAGAAAGCAACATAGCAGTAGAATTAGCAAATGTGAGCTGTTTTCTGGTACCCTTATTACTGTTTTCTGGAGTGGTGTTACCTTGTTTCTTTGATTGTACATAATTTCCACCCAGAAGAACCTCTTGACTCAAGTGGGTTTTTTTTTTTTTTTTTTTTTTTTTTTNGGGGGGGTTGTTTTTTTTAAGGTCTGATAAAGAGATCGGAGATTTCACAGTGCCATCCTTAGAGTTTGTTTCCGTTCTGCAGTGGAAACCTGGACCTTCCTTTTCAGGGGCAGAGGGAGGGGAGGAGGAGGGAGGAAGCTGGAAGCTTTAGGCTGAGAGTTGCCCTACTGGAACTTCACAGAAAAGATCCGGATGATACCTTCTCTTGCAGGTGTTTGCTTTCTGTACGCCAGTGTAAGTAATCTTTCTTGACCCTTGCTCTTAGAGTGCTATATATAATTCCAATTTGCTACCAATATCAAAACCTTTTGTGAAACTGATGTTTCTCAGAAAGATGTGGGTCTGTGCTGCCTTTTCCCAAATCTCTTGTCTGTTTTCTGTAACTAATTATATTAAACTAGTGAAATTGTTTAACATTCTAAGTATTGTTTAACTATTCTTGATCTTGAAATTATATCAGTGGCACTGGTAATTTAACTTTAGAATTAGTCTCTAGAACATTCATGCATGCATGTTATAAGAGGAACAGCACTACTGTATCTTCATTCTGTTTTTTAAGTTTGTGGTTAAGTTTCAGCATGTTCAAGAGCAGTGATACACGGTGTTGTCCAAGTAAACGTGCTGAAGCACGTGCTTCCCCCTAGAACCTCAGCAGAAGATTTGTATGCTCTGTTTGCTTGTTTTGGCTTGCTCAGAGCTGCATATGTGGCAGTACTTTACAGATACACTATTAGTAAAGTTGCACAGTGAAACTATGTAGCGAACAATAATGGCTTCAGAATTTTGAAATCAAGTAGCAATTAAATTCCTATATTTTAAAGTTTGCTGCAAACTGAAGGATAAGTCTGATGCCTGGGCAGGCCCCTTGTAGCCCCTGCAGGCGAAAACTGCAGGGAAGAGAACTGCTTGTGCTTCTAGGTTCCTTTTAGCCCACAGCATGGCCCGCTGAGGAGCTAGAACGGGGAGCTACCAGGAAATTGGGCGGCTTTTATGTCGAGTTTAATAGGAACTTCATCAAAATGGGTATCTGACTTGTTTGAATAGACGAATAACCTGGGCTTGGGAGAGTTGTTGCTTTCCAGCCGGCTGTGGCCCACACCAATCTAGGAATGATTAATAGTTGCAGTTGGTGTTTGCGACAGTGAACAGCTGCTCATCTTGACTACCACATTAGCTTAGCACTATGCGTGAAGTAATACAATTGTCCTTAAAAATACACGTGTTTTCTTAAATAATAGTTGCATAATTAGGGCCCAAACAAAAACAGAGGTTTTTGGTCTTGTGATTGAGCCTCCAGTGAAACCCTTGCCCAACTATTTGGTGTTTTCTGCAAGGCACTGGCTGCCTCTTGTGGATCTGTCAATTTGTATAGAACTGGTTTGGTAAGGAGTAAGCTGCAGATCTATGTGACAATAAGAGTTGGAGAAAGGTGGTGATAAGAAGCAACAGTCCTGAGCAGAAGTGGAAGGAAGGAGCTGGAGAAAAGAGAGTGAAACCCTAGATAGAGAACATAGATTTTTGAGAGTGGGAAACAGACGTACACGTGAAGCCCTGACAGGGCAAACAAGCTGTGAGACATTTTGCAGGGTGTCTGAAACAGGAATGTTTGAGAACGGTATCCCCTATAGAGCTCGGGGAAAGGAGGGTGCAAGCTCTCATGGTGGTAAAGCTTGAATTAAGGCAAGACCAAGACCTCTGAAATCTAGCAGAATGTCCACGTGTTATTGTGCAATATGAATGTAAGTATAGTTAGACTGCTTCCTAGCCATGCCAGTAGCATTTTTGTACATGCTGATTGGTGAAATACCAAAAATGAGGAGTTTCTGTTTATGACTTTTAAAAACCCTAATTCAGAAAACAGCAGTGAGAAGTTGTCAAAAACAAGAATGTAGATTTTCTTTTCACCTTTCATGTATTTAGCATCCTGTTGTCTACGAATATACCTGAGGAGCTATAACATCTTGAGAAAATATTTACTTTGCTTGTTTCTGCTTATTGGGAAATAATTCGGCTGTCTCTATGCCTGTAAAAGAAAGACTAATGATAAATTAAAGTTTTTATGTTACAGTTCGTACAAAACTGGTATTAAATGTGCCTCTGATCTTTGAGCCAAGCTGCCTACACATTCCTGAGTCACACCAGTGGGTAGGTAAACTGACTTGGAGTAGAGCCCATAATAGATGGAAGGGCAAGGAGTTTTTTTTTTTTCTCTTATTATCTGACAGTAGCTGAATCTTCAAATCAGTGATGCATAATCATCCATGAAAAAGATCCTCTCTGGCTATAGTAGTGAGACCTGCTGCACTTTGTCTTCCCTTTGTGGGTAGAACATAGCTTGCGTTACAGAAGCTCATACCTGAACAGAACAAGCTTTTTGTGGAATGTGTCCAGTAAGTCTTTGGTGGAAAAGATACAGCTGCCTCTGAATTTCCAAACACTCCCTTATCTGGCCAAAGTGATGACACACAGATTGTTGATTTTTGGGGAAGGTACGAAGCAGGTCTATAGATCTTGCCTTAAAGAAAACTTTAAAACGATCTTTTCCTTGAAACCACAAATAATCAGTGGGTAAGCATAAATGCAGTTGAAGTCTTTGTTGCAGTTGCAATAATTCGCCAAGGTGGTATGTGTGTGGTGGTTGGTTTTTTATTTTATTTATTTATTTATTTATTTATTGCCTTGGACTGTCAGTTTTTTCAAGCTTTCGTCAATTTTGCTTGCAGTTTAAAAAAAAAATACATAAAACTTTGTTCTTTTTTTTCTGCCTAAACTCACTGTAGAAAACAAACAAGTCTCTCCTGAAGTACCAGTGTCTGCTTTACTGTGTTTCCGAGCCTTGTTGTGATAAGGTCTGTGTTTTGATACCTTGAAGGAAATGGGAAATGACACAATATGGGTCTTGCACTGTTACTCCCTTTCTGTGTTCAAATAAAACACATGTTTTTATAAGTGAGGCGGGAGAAAGCTGGCTGTGATCAGGAAGCCGTTGGCCAGCTCTTACCATGGCAACCTTTGATAAGGACTTGTTGGGTTACTGTATACTTCACAGCAAATAAAATGATCTATAATTTTATGAGTAAATATGTTCAACTGTTTCAGTTTAACTATGTGAATACTTCAGCTACTATGAATGAGCAGTCAGGGTATACGTATTGAGAACTGTGCTATTAAAGTTTGCTTTTGATTTTGTGCAGACGATTGACTGTCTTATTCTTAGTCCAGGTATTTTTAGGCGGTAAATGAGATTCCTTGTTCAAAAATGTTGCCCTTTTCTGTCTGCAATGGTCGAACAGATACAACTTGGTCCTGTATCCTAATATTCAGATAGTATTTGAAATATAAATTCAGGTGACTATAAAACTGTCTTCAGTTTTGCAGGAAATTCTTAATTTATCCTAGGTAGGCTGGACTGAAACCAACCTTGTTTCCAGTTTTAGGGTTTTATCTTCTTACTGGACTTAGGGTTCAGTCACCCTAGTCATGGTTTCTGTATCCTGTTGCCTGTAAGCTTAATGTAGCAGGTAGTTCAAGGGGTAATGTTGGTTGACTGCTCTACTTACCAGCCTAGCCACCTTCAGTGCCTAGCATAAAATTAACCTGTTCATAGATGTATTTCCACAAACAGTGCACTAATAAGATGCCAAGGCTTGACTTGTTGCCTATGCACAGTTGTCCCAACTGTATTTCAAACATATTTCCTGGAAACTGATTTTTCATTTTGCTTCTTACATCTGCAACATTGTTTCCTAATGATCTGGAAAGTGTTTATGCACCTCTTCAAAGATGCAGATCTTGCTTCTCCAATACTTAAAATGGTCCCATTTCTGAGGGGCTGCTACTGTGATGCAAATCCTCATGGTAAGGAGGAGTGGGTATGGAGTAGGTTTCTTGTCATGTTAATTTTGACTCTAAGGCTTAAAGTTGTAAGGCAAGCAGAGTGATCACAAATGGGTGTGTCAACTAGGACAGCTACCCAAGTGGTGAGGGTGCTTAGTAATCCCCGATTTAATTTGCTGCTTCCTCATCCTTTCATAGTCTGAAGCACAGCTGATGAGCAAGAGGTTTCTTAGAGGTGGCATGGCAGGGAGCTTCTTCATAGTGTGTTAGTGGTATTGATTTTCTCTGGGTGAAAATATTTCCTATTGTGAAGAAGAGAATTTCTTTTTTCTTGAGCTAGTGCAGTGAAACCTTGCAGTTTATTTCTAACAGTCTTAATGACTGTTTTATTACAAGAGAAGATATTGATGCTTCAAGTTCCATCCTAAGTTCACATAGTAAAAAATGTGACTTCAGCTGTAGATGTTCTATAGACCTCCATATACATACCTGTGTTACCTTCCTCCCCCAAGTGAGATATGATGCAAGCTCAGAGATGGGCAGCAACTCTATAACATTTCATAGACTTTAGCTGTTAATTCATGTTAAAACCTTAATTTATTTTCAGAACAAGAGAATCCAAGTAAAAGTTTGAACCCTCACTTTGAGCTCGTGCATGGATAGTATTATATCTTTATTTAGTATTTTAATAAAATGCTACATCATTTTATGTTTCACAAAAGCCCACCTAGCTGTTAGTAATTAACGATACATGTTAGTTTGGCAAATTTTAGCATACTATTTTGCGGGAGTTTGTTGGAAACTAGTAACATGATAGAACCCAAAATACTTATGTGAAGAGGTGAAAGTTAGCATTTTGCATAAGCAGTTATTTAAAAGTTGGTCAGAAGATTACTGTAATGAAAAGTTCCTGTCTAAAGTTTCAGAAGATTCTTTTCCTGTCCTTCCCCATCACATATACAAGTGCTTTCGTTTAGTTTTGATAGCGACTTAAGCGGGGTCATCTTTAACTGACCATACTAGAAGGCTTTCATTTCTTGTAAGTTAGTGTTGAACAAAAGTATTTTGGGAAGTCACTACAGAAAAATGAGGATGCTGTGGCAGTCTGTGCATGCTATTTTTGCAAATGTGTAAACTGCACATCTCAGCAGATATTGCCTGTCTTTACTAAGTTGTGTGCCTAGCATTGCTGGTTGAGTAAAAGATACTCGTTATCTTGCAGCCTTGAAAGAAGGTGGGGTAAAAAGTGCAGGCTGAGAGTCTTCCATAAGCAGTTTGGCATGTCTTAATTCTCAGTTTAGTAGGACAGATGTCGAATTAGAGTATTCTATGCGATTCTGGTATATAGTCATGTCAGCTGCCTGAATGAATTTTTGACTTCTATCTTAAATGTTTCATGACTTACTAAATTTTTTTAATAGTCTAGCAAATCTAGCAGCTGACTGTTCAGGATATGACTTGAATAACAGGAATAATCAGCCTTAGTTTTTGTCTGTTCCCCTTGTCTGTGTTAGTGCAGCTTTACTGCATCACAGTCCATTTATATATGATTGAGTATCTGAAGCTGTGACAGTTTTTCTGCCTTTACATTTTGTTTTCTTTCAGTATCCTTGCACAGAAGTAAAATTCAAGCTTTATTAGATGATTTTTAATAGATAACTACTTTAGCAGTTGTCTTATGCGTAAGGTATTGTGTGTGAGATTTCCACTGCATGTTTCTTTAAATGTGTTGCTTAAAAATCGGGCCTACTTTGGATTAGTACTGATTTTATTTGAATTCTGTTTTTAAGCTCTCAAGTAGCATTTGTCATATGAGGAAAGACTAAGTGAGCTGGGCCTGTTTAGTCTGCAGAAAAGAATGTTCAAGTACCTGAGGGGTGACTGTAGGGAAGATGGGGCCAGGCTCTTCTCTGGTGGCCGGTGACAGGACAAGCAGTAATGAGTGTAAGCTGAAACATAGGAAGTTCCACCTCCATGTGGGGAAGAATTTCTTTCCTGTGAGGGTGCCAGAGCCCTGGCACAGGCTGCCCAGAGAGGCTCCTTGTGGAGTCTCCTTCTCTGAAGACCTTCCAGACCCGCCTGGATGCCACCGTGTGCCACGTGCTCTGGGTGTCCCTGCTGGAACCCAGCACTAGATGATCTCTAGAGGTTCCTTCCAACCTTAACCAGGCTGTGATTCTGTGAAATAGATTGACATTAGATTGTCAAGATTTGGACAATATGTGTTTAGCTATTTTGTTTATGATTTTCTCCATAAAACATCTTGACATCTTGAAATCAAGGAAATCTTAGTTAAGGCAGAAATAACGATTTAATCTTTCCAAATATGTGTGCATGTTCTTTAAGAAAACTAACTCTTCGTTTACATTTCACTTAAAGTCAAGTATAGTTATGGCAGTTTACAGATAAATTGAATTAACTTTAAAATTGTGGATTTGTCTGAATACAGTACAAAGAGTGAGCAACTAAGCTGTTTTCAGAAAGAAGAAAAAAAAAAAAAAGAGCAGGCATTGAGTGAGTTATGCTGGGGTAGAGTTGTAACTTGAATTCAATTCTGTCAATTCAATCAATTCTAAAAGAAGTTCTGCTTTATCAAATCCAAGCTTTAGAAGAGACTGGAGGAGTCAGGTCTCTTTATATTTGCACATGTAGAAAGTCATTCTATTTAAATACAATGTAGCTCTAGAGTTAGTAATTTAAATGCTAAATTTGGAAAGTGCTTAACAGCTCTTAGACGCTTGGTGTTTTGGAAAATGAAATTGGTTTTTATGGATACCTTAGTATGAGTTGGGAAGCTTTTTAAGCAGTTGTAAAATGCGAAGGGAAAGGCAGAGTAGCCATCCAGAACAGCAGTTGCTGAAAATCTTCACCTTCTTTAGAAATGTAAATTTATTCTAATAAAGATGGTAGTAGGAACAAATTTACCGAAGACTGTGCTTATCAACTAATTTCCCTTAAATGATGTAGTTTATTCTGGCTGTGTTTAATGTTGAGTGTACAAAATTAAACACATTTGCATTAGTAATATGAATTTAGATTTATGTATGAGTCTTCTAAGAACACCAAAGCTTGTTTAATTTTCTGAAAATAAGTTTAGTTGAGATGTTTCTGAAGATAGAAAGGGTAACTTTTTCATTAACTCTTGGTAAAGCAGTAGGTTTTTTTTNTTTTTTTTTTTTTTTTTTTTTTTTTTAAGATGTTTTTTTTTTTTTTTTTTTTTTTTTTTTTTTTTTTTTTTTTAGGGCTATGTTTTTAAGGATTTGTTTATATTCTGCTAAATTATAATATGCCTCTGAAAATATGAGATTCTATCAAAGTTGGTTTAGCTTCACTGCAGGCTAAGGGGGAAGAAAAAATGAATTAGGGAAGTTCCAGAAACCTGATTTAAAAGTGCTTAAACACATGAATTCACTTAGTCTTTTGCTTATCTTAGTGTATCATGGTGTTCAAAACATTGGAGAATTTTTGTGCAAAAGTATTTATACATTGAAATAAAACCTTGCTGCGGAAGCATATGCATTTGTTCCAGCAATTCATATTAAAGCAGAGTACAAAATGCGTATCTCAGTTGATGGTGAGTTTTGTGTTTTGACGTGGATGAGGAACTGGGCTCTGGCTTTTTTTCTGAAGTGAAATAGTAAACCTTGCAAAATATCAGAGTTTTTTTGTAGAAGCAAATGATTTTTGTTTTTAGACAACCTTAAAACTTGTCGTTTGCATTTGCAGAAGTTTACTTCTGACAGTGGATAGGGAAAAAGTTTCTGGCTCGTCTGAAACTCTGGAGCTCGTTCAACACTGTCATTTATAGTCTATTTTTCTGTCTTTGCCTTTGTTGCATGCGTATGTATCAAGCATTTTCCCTGGTTGCTCTTTACTGCAGTAAACAGCAGGGTAAAAGTTGAGGACAAAGTATTTCTGTATTTAGGATCTGTATTAGATCTGTGAAGGAGCTTTTGTGGGATTCAGCTTATTTTCAGAGAAGCTTCCTTGAGAAGCTGTGCTTTCAGAGAACACCTACTCTCTGGCAAGACACTTTTGACTTGCAAGAATTGTATGTCTAAATGTTGCTGAAATCAACTGATTTTTTTGAACCATATTTACTACTAAGGAGGTACTGCAGACTACTTGGTTTTATTTTCTGTAATATCCAATCAAGTAAAAATGTGAAATGTAGTAGTTCTATCACAGTAGTAGAGAGGAGATCACAGTGATTAAATTACATATATTTACAATACTACAATAATACCACAATAATAATACTACCAAATAGTATGGCATACTTCACATTTTGCAAAGTAATTCCTGATGCAGGCTTAATTAGTCTTAACAAAATATCACTGTTATATTTTCAGAATTGATTTTTTTCTTAATTTACTACATTTTTCTCCAGAACTAGTATTAATTGTTTGTTTTGATTAGAATTGCTTGTTTTATTTGTGGGATTACAGTTAGTATCAGTGCAGATACTATGCAGTGAATAGTATCAGTGCAGATGTGGTGGCCTTAATCTGATTGCAGGGTAGCAGTATGTCTTGCAGTGGAAGCCACCTTACCTTTAATGATAAAATCAATTTGTGAAGCAGTGTAGAGATACACAGGGAATGTCATGTTTTTTTTTTTTTTTTTTGCTTTTTATTGCACTGCTTGATGAATAAATACAACTAGGAGACATTCAAGATTCAAATAGGGCAAACTGTTACTCCCTCCTCAATAGTAGAGACATTTATGCTTTGTGGTAAATTAGACTGAGAAATGATGTCCTCATACCGCTGAATTCTACTGTCCTTTACGTGAGAGTAAAACTATAGATACTTGATTCAATAAGCTCATACAAAACTTCTGGTTAACTAACTAGCTTAGCATGCTGATCAGAACTTCCGTTGGCGACTGTCAAACATGAGCTAGATTTTATGCGGCCTTCTCTGCTAGAATGTTATTTTAAAATTAATGCTAGTTATATATGTGTGACTAGCTCTTTTGCTTATGGCAATGAGCATGGCATATGCTGCTATATGCATAAATACAAGTAGTTACTCTTTGTGTAATACCTGGTAAAACTGAGGTTGCAAAGTAGGAGAATGAAAAGTCTGCTTCTACTTATGTGGTAACTCGTATCACCTAAATCAGTGAATGTTACTACTGTTAAACTACTGCACTTACAACTAGCTGCATTATATACAAATGACACCATTTTCCTTGCTGTCTTTGAAAACTAGTCTGAGTTTGTTGCTTCTGGATGACTTTCTGCAGTCTGTGCGAGGAATAAAAGCACTTGATGTCCAACTTAGCCTTTCCTGTTGTGTTTGTAACATATCCATTGGTAAATAGGTTTCTTAAATGAGTCCTCTCAGGAGGAGGCAGAATGTTACAGATAGAATGATTGGGTATTGGGAAATTCAGGTCTGTGCCAATTCTACCCACTAACTTTCTTTAACTGCTACGTACTTTTGGTCAATAATATACTCCGGTATTCGTAACAATTAGCTGGCAGAAGTCATGTAATTCTGTTTGTTCTACACATTTCCCTTTTTATAATTGTTAAAATGAAGAGCTTAGTTTTCACATTGCCCAAACTAGTGATTTTGGGTGTTTTTTGAATATAATGATCCATCAAAAATAACTGCTTCATAAAATGGCCTCAGACCTTGGGATTGCAGTTTATTTTAAAGAAAAAAAAAGAAACTGTTTGGTTTTATAAGATCACTCCATGAACTGAGTTGGCGCATATTTTATTTAGGCCTTGGGCTGAGAGGCTTTTTGTTGTCAGGGCCTTGGGGAACTTGGGGCTGGCATGTTTTGCCTTCTGTTCTTTCATTTCACCATTCACCGTTTTCAGCATCACAGTGAAACAGTTTCAATATCTAAGTGCACTATTATCTTCCTGTCTGCCTAGCAAATGCTAAAAAAAAAGAGTTGACAATTTTGCTGGTTTTGCAGAGTAGCAAATTGCAATCTATCTCTTGTGCCTTGTACCTTACCTTGATGCTTAGAGCAAGAAGAGCTGCTCAGACTCCCAGGAACACGTTCCCAGATGCCAGCACAGTGTTCCTGTTACAGCTTTGTCATTTGTGAAGAAACTGGTGTCTTGTCACCCTTGGAAGAACTCAGTGGTCTACAGCCTCATTATAATGTGGTCTGCGACTTCTTGTATATTTGAGTGGATTGCTTAAGCATTCTGTTCTTGCATGTAATATATTTAGGTCAGTAATAGGCCTTTCCTCCTTCTTTCGTTTGCTGTATTAAGCTGTTTCTGGGAAAATGTGAATGTTGTTGTCCCTGGTATTCAGTATTCTTATGCTTGCAATTTGTTTTCTTTTACCTAGTGTATGTTTTGTATTCCCTTGATTTGCTGTACCTCTGTACTGGTAATTGAGAAATAGCATACAAGGGCTGGTGGAAGGTATCGCTTTACTCGTTCTTGCAGTTCTACCGTGTATCAGCAGGCAGTTGGTGTTTGACATAAGATACAGAGCTTGGAGGACCTCTAATCCCTAGAGTCACAGAAGTGCACGGCTAGAAGCCTTGTGAATGCACAGTAGCTGCAGTTCCACATTAACTGATTCTTGCTCTTGTCTTCAAGGCATATGGTTAAGTTTTCAGGACGGAGAGGAATGACAAGGAAGACAGTCTTATGTTTCCCACTATAGAGGAGGAAAGAAAGGGCTTCCAGTACATCCAGTCTCATGCTTCAAGTCATAACCTTGGTGTCTTACTGAATAAATTGGAGCTGAAGGAAAATTTCAGATTTTGGTGACTGGAATTCCCTCATTCTGTCAGGCACCTGTTTTCATAATGAAACTTCTTCCTGCCTGGGAAGTGGTACTCTCCAGCTCTGTGAATTTCACAGCAGTGTTTGGGGCAGCTTCTTTGCTGATCAAGTGTGCTGTGTGCTCTGTGGTGACATGTAGAGCTCTGGATTCAGAGCCTTGGTATTTAAATTACCTGATGTGTTTTCATCCCCATTATCACTGCTTCTGTTGTTAGTGGATGATATAAGAATATTCTAGCAGCAAATCCAAGATTCTGCTTGCAAGGATTTTTATGTCCATAAATGCTGTTTGGGATTGTGTTTTGTTTTTCTTGTTTGCTTTTTTTGGGTTTTTTGTTGTTGTTGTTGTTGTATTTTTAAATAGGGTACTTTTTCATACTTACATTAAGATGCATAAAACTGTCCCTTGTTTATGATTTAGATTTATATCTAAGAGCAAATTGAAAGCTTACAGTATCCTTAGCACATCTAGCTTGGCTTTAAATTAACATATGTGGAACAGAGGTGATAATAGATGGAACTTTGCAAGCTCATGTGGGATCAATTCATATGAGTACTGTGAAAATAGAAAAAAGTGGCTAAGGTGCAGTTTATTTGATTTGCTTTCCTTCTCATAGGAATGTTTGAAAGTTACTTTGCAAGTAAAGAAAAATCTTTTGCTACTTACTATTTCTATGTTGCCTCTTAGAATAAATTTTCAGTAATCTCTCCTGGACTTCAAATTCTGTTTATTTGTTTTACAAGTGACCTTTACTTTGATAGCATTAGCTGGGACTTGAATCAGTTTACTTTAAAAGACTATATTAAAGCTTTTTATAATAGCTTAATGCCCCTACCACACAGTCAGTAGACTAGAAACCTAAATCAGCTCAGAATGGGCTGCAGTGGTGCTGCAAAGGGCAGCAGATCTGACATTGCCGCTTTAGTGTCTAGTTCAACTCTGGTCTAAATGCATGCAGTATATGATCCTGTAGAGGAACTGGACATTCCCATGTAAAGCTGAAGTTCGTTCATATTTAATTCATCTTCACACAGGAAAGAGCTAGAATACCCTTAAGCAACCTACAGGACAGAGACTGTTCTTCTGTATCATCCTCTTCCTCTGGCCTGTAAGTTCATGTGGCTACATAGTAAAAGGGATTGCAAAATTGTTCTGGTTTAAAACCACAGCACTCCTTGAGGAAGTGACTGATGTCTGCTTTCCATGATGGTCATTGTCACTCTTCCTTTCTTTTATATCTTGATGCTTGTGTCTATTTAGGCATGTGATTAAATCAAATCAAGAGGGTAAACAAGACTTGGTGGAAATAGTTGTTGCCGTGCTGTTCTCCCTGTAATAAATGGGAATAAAAAGCTTATCCTGAGAATGCTCTAGGAGTATACTGCACCATTGCTATGTATGTAACTCCTAGACACACACTTTATTTAAGCTAGCTCAGTTTAAAATTCATAGTTCATAAACTATTTTTTGTTCTAGTACTCAAATAGAGATGGACCTTACATGTCCAGTGTCCCTTTTATGATATGAATAAATCCTTTAATAGGAATACTTAAAGTGTTCAACTTAGCTTGATTTTGGAGCTAAAAATTCAATACTTCTCTGATTTACTTTTTTTAATGGAGGTTCACAAAATGGTTTGTGTTTTGGGTGATGTTATGCGTGGCAAGAGGACTTCTCTTAGCTTAATAGTAATATTTTTTTTACATAAATTGAACTTTATGAAGTTGAATTTAGCATTGCCATCAGGAAGTAGTTATCTTGGACTGAATTTCTCATAAAATAGTTTTTATTTAAGGCTTCGCTGTGAAATCTGCTGCTTTCGTGAAGTAGTTGGCTATGTATCTATAATATAGTGTATTTAACTCTCCCCTTTTCCTGCAAAGGGAAATTGAGCAGCCTTTGTGAATCTAAATGTGTCTATTCAGATACAAAGACTAGCACAGTTTATGCAATTTGCATATAGCTTTAATTTGCCTTGTAAAAGTATTTTTCTCTAATAATAGAAACAGTTTATCCTTATGTGTATCTGTCATTTGTCAGTAAAATTAATGTTAAAAGTATTTACACATCTTGGTTTTCTGATCTGAAAGTAATACAGTGCTTTCACTTCAGTGTAGAACTCAAGTGAGCTCTAACATCTCATCCCAAGCTGAATGCAACTGCTGTATGTCAGCTCTCTTTACTGAGCTGCTTTTGGGGAGGGGAGAAGAGGCAGAAGATGAGAAAAGGAAGCCTGTTTGTTGCTGTGTTCAGGTCTCATGAAGTTCATGTCAGAGCATCTCAACATTGTTCCTGACACCAGGAATAGTTGCAAAAAGATCTTGCTATTATTATTTTAGATTGATGGCATCAAAATTGCGGGGAAACTGCTCTGTTGAATTGCAAACTTGATCTGTAAATGGAGTAGCTCAGTTGTGGGAGGAAGATTTTTTTTTTTTTTGAGGATTGTGTTGGTGAGATTACATGAACTGTCCGCGGAAGCCTAGTACAGAACAAATACAGTCTTGGAGCTATGTAAAAGTGCAACTTAAAAATCTGGAAGTACACTTAAAAATCTTCACTTTGTTCTTCCATTCTTTGGACTTCCCTGAATGCTGCTAACTTAGCTGAAGCAATACTTCAGATCTCACAGCTCTAGCTAGACTAGTTTAACTGAAAAGCTTAAGTGACCCCAAGCTATTTGTCTGCTGTATGAATGATGCTCTGAGTAGTAGTACGTGTGCATAAACCTGGAACCTAACAAATCCACTAAGTTGCTGATAATAAAAATCAGCAAGAACTTTGGAGAAAGGATTTATACTGTAATATTTTAAACAATGATTTGAAGAAGTTTGTACTAATGGAGATACATATATATGAATTATATATTTTTTCCATATCAGAAATCTGATGTTTGCGCCTCTCTTTCTATGGGGTCTGGCAAACAGAGTTAGATGCAGGAGTTTAAATTGTTACTATGCCACTTTTGTATTCCAGTGCCAGAAGTTGGCCTCATCGATGGCAGAGTTGACTGAAGGGCTCTTCAGGTTGTCTGCTTGGGTTCTCCTAGGCTAAATATACTACTCTGACTGGCAGGTTAGAGTTGACTTGGTGGTGTTATTTGTATAGAAACAAGTAACTGTTCTTTTTGAAGTCATGTGGCAGAATTATATATAGCAGTAAGTGCTAAGAGAAGAGAAGAAGACTATAATAAACTGCTGAAAAAGACAATTTTAAAGTACCTCAGATTTTGATTAAAAGCCAAAGTAACTGGGTAGCAAGCAAAATGGAAAATAAATTATACTAGAAGCTGTGTATATATAGTAATGAGTTGTCCTGAAGATCTTTGCCAGCACAGGATAGCCTACAATTTAAAATGTGGTTTCATTGTAAGGTGGCATGTTGTTGTGTGAACCTCATAAAATGCGAAGTTCTTACAAAAATGGCTGAACATAGTTTATGGCATTATATATAAGAAGCTAAAAGGGTCATATAGTTTGAAAAAGATGAAACATCATAAGCTCTTAATAAATGCCACTACTATGTAGTGGCATTAATACCACTATCTTTATCTCTGATGTTAGTCACTGTTAAAGATTTTAGTGCCAAATGAGGCCAAACTTTAAAAGCATCATTGTAATTTCATTACTTTTCCTAAAAAGAAGTCCAGTGCGAGACAGGGGGAGAGAGAGAAATAATCACTCTCTGAAAACATCTTCTCTGCCTACATATACATTTATCTCTTCATATTTACTGCCATGGATGATCATCTTACAGCTATGTCCCACTGAAAATACCTTCAATACTTACTATCTTCAACAATATTTGTTTTAAAAAAATTCTCTCAGTATGCAAGTAAATGCTTTTATGTGATCGTACGTTTTTGTAGCTTGGGCTATATGTGACTGCTTTCTCTCTTAAAACAGGATGGTCTCTGTGTGCTGGTGGGTTGTGATGAATAAGGCTCTTCCTTGCAGCTCTCACTAACAAGAGTGATGCTTGAGGACTCTGTCAGTTTTCAGTTGTTCGGCTGTTTGACTTTTTTCCATTCTTGTAGTTTTCTGAACTCCCTGTGTTCATAAAACTTATCTTCTAGCTTGTCTGTATTCATTCCTGCTTAGAAATTTTATGCTGCATCACACTTTTTTTTTTCTATTTCTCTTCTCCTTCCTTGTTCCTTTATTTGGTCATCTTCAACTGATTTTAAATTCAGCTACTCTGTTTTCGTCTGGCAGTATTATGTCTGAAAGTGTCATTATTTCTTCAGGGGAGCAGATTTCATAATGGAATTATGAACTGGGATCATCCTATTAGTTTTGTCTGTTAGAAATCATAGCAGAAGATACGCTCTCCAATTCTGGAGAACTTTCATCCGTTGCTCTGGAAAGAATTTACTGATAGCAGTAAGGAACCATTCATAGTTCTGCTAAAAATGAACACAATTGGCATGATGTAATGTTCACTATTTTAAAATATTACTGCTTATTTTCAATATATTTGGGGGCTTCAATGTCCCAGTTGAGAGTTCGATTTGAGTTACCACATAAATGCGTAATCCAGAGTGCTTGAGTAGTGTAATGAATGCTCTGGAGTGCTTGAGTAGTGTAATAATGTGGATGAATACCAGTGTCACTTTCAGTTTGCCAATCTTCAAAAAAATGCTAGTGATGGGCTGGAGTCTCTGGGAGGGTACGTTTCTGTAGTGTTATGCTTTCATGCCACTGTGGGAAAGTGTTTTTTTTTTTTTTTTTAATGATTTTAAAATCTATTTTTTAAGCAAGGATAGGAAAAATCCCTTTCCTTTAGAGATGCGTTTGCAAGGGATGAAAATGCTGCTTTTTCCCTTTGACAGTATTTGTGATTACTATCAGTAGTTATATTTTGAAGATATATGGAGACACCACAGTGTTCAGAATACAATTTAGATTTTAATTTATGTTTAAATTATAAGTGGGATGAGTGAATACAGGAAAGCTTAAATAAAACCTTGCAGTCAAGAATAATACACTGAGGAGTCTAAGTGAAAGTGATGTCTTGTCTTAAGCAGTGCTCCCTGTACTTACTATCCTGCAGGCTGCTTCCTTGCTTTGTTATCATAGACTCACTTGATTATTACTGTATTTTTATTTCTTACTACTTTTACTTTAAGGCTGCTTCACTAAATAGTGCCCCTTCCACAGATAAGATACCTACATTACTGCTTCTGCATGGCCTGGATTTAAAAAAAAAAAAAAGAAAAAAAAAAAAAAGAAAAAAGTTTCAACCATGTGCTAGCAGGAGTTTTGAATGCCTTTTCCTGCCATTTTCTCCTTGTGTCATGCTAGCTGAGTGTTATCTTACGAAAATAAACACTTTTAATAGTAGCTGCCATTGTTGGGCTGGGCGTAGCTGCTGTGAGCTTGGCCACGTCTAGACAAGGGGACAGAGTCAGGCAGCCCCAAATCACTCCTGCTTGTTCCGTGCAGAGGGCACCTCAAGTAACCTTCCCAAGAGCTCCCGTGCTGAGGAGCTGAAGTCTGCATCTTCATGGCAAGATCACAATCTATCCCTGACTTTATCCCAATAAGCAATATCCTGGCTCCAGTACTCACTCAATTTAACTTGTAATGAAGGATTTCAATAATAAATCAAAGTAATGATACTAGTTTCCAATAAAACTTTAGATGGGAGTTTCCTCTCTTTTCAAATAGCTTGTCCATCTATTTGTAAAATGGAACATTAGCTTAAAAGGTGGAATATCCAGTAAGAAAACCAACCCCAGGGAAGGTATATAATTAGTAAAATAAATGAGGATGTTTAGTACATGGAGTCCAAGTTCATGACCAAGTGAGCTCCTGAATGCTACTTTTATACAACAACTAGATGAGAGTAATAACAGCTTAAAGAATTACAGTCTTTTCAAAAGAGCAGGTTTGGGTTTTCATATCTCCCCTTATGCTATTTACTGTCTAAAGAATTATTAAGACATGTATTTCTTATGCTGTATTATAAAAATTCCTAGCAAAGAAATGTAAGCTTTTTTTATATTTACTTTCTTCTGTGATTTGTTCTGGAGTGTCTCTTTCTGAGAGAATTTAAAATTCTCATTGCAATCTTAGGACCCTCAATTTCTGCTGGTAATTCTGCTGTTTTGAACAGTGCTGGAATTAGTTTAATTCCTTTTGTTTATAATTTCTCCTTTCTTCTTTCAAAGTACTAACATAACTAACTCAAATTATTTTTTTTTCCTCACAGTCAATATGCAGACATATAATGAATCTGCATTGAGTGCTCTTTGATTTATAGTTCTTTATAGTGTATTTTAGTTCTGACCTGACCACTTGCATGTTAACCCATTGCATTTCACTCAGTACTCCTGGTTTAGGTTTGACAGACTTCAAGGTCTGAATGTGCAACTCAGTTGGTGCTTAAGAGGTTAAACTGTGTTCCACACTTCAAGAACTTGAGGCTGCTCTGCATGCAGGGTGTTGAGTAGATGAGATAGGACAAGGTGGAAACTTGGTTCTGTGCTTCTGAAGGGAAACAGAAGGGCTCTTGCAGTTCAGCCTAGTGAATAACAAAAAATAAAAAAATAAAAACACTTGGTGCTTAGGACCCTTCTCATGTTGTGCAGGTGAACTATTTGCATTGCTGCCAGCAAATATTCACATTGCAAACTTTTTTTTAATCACCTCACTGCAGTTCTCCAGGTAATTCTTGCCTGTATGAGAGACAGGGATGGAGGCCAAGCCCAAGGGTGGTTCTTAGTGGCCCCGGTGTGAACTGGACATACTGGCTTCTGCTCTCTGGGTATCTGAAGCTTGACGTACGGTAATAAACTTATTAAAGCTTTGAAAAGAGTACAGTTACTAGTGGTTTCAGGTGTTGATACAAATAATTTATGTACTTTCTGTGAGAGTTACTTCCAAAAAATACTGCTGTTAAATGGAATAAGCTTTTAGTTTAGGTTTTAGAGAGGAAATATCTTGGACTCTTACCAAACTTATTGTTCTGAAAGCAAAGAGTTTGAGGTGTCGTGTGGTTGAGCTGCTGACTGTACATTTTGAATGTGCTATACTGTGTGTGTGTGTGTGTGTATGCTTTGATGCATCCCAGTTAGTACTGAAGGGTAAACCAGAAGGGTTAGAAAGACCCAGGATCTGTTGCGGCCCTTGCTTCAGGTGTCTAACAACAGGCTTCTTAAGAAAGCTACCTAAAACCTACTTCATTAGGTTTGCTGCAAATACCTGGGATAAATAGAGGCCAGTTACTTGGCTTGATATGCAGCAGTACTCATTTCCAATGAGCAGTGAGTAGTTTCTTCCATATTTTCATGTTTTCTGTGGGCTTGTTTCCCATTTACAGGAAAGTGCTAGATGAAAGAGGATACACTGGCTACATCAAAACTACTTTGATGTAAAGATAAACTGGCTCTCACCTGCTCCTATTTTCCATCAGGAAGCTGCATGGAAGCCTGTCTGATGTTAAATTCTCTCCGTTTCCTTTCTTCCAGAAATTTTGTATCATTGGTGCATAGAGACCCAGTTGTTAAAACATAATTGTGCAATAGCTCTTTGCAAGTGTGCAAAATTGAGATGGGAAGGTGAGAGGGGTGGGTGGGCTACATTTTGCTGTCTGTCTTGCAAAAGGTGTTGCATTAGGCTGTTTCCATGCAGTACATTAATCTTATACATCGTTTTATAGTTCACGAAGCAAATAATTCAGAGAGAATAATGCAAATATTAATGCAGACAGTTGGACACATTCATTAAAAACCAATAGTTATCACACTATAGTGCAGCTCGCAGTGCAGTAAATAGACTCAGTACTTCACAACACCAATTTTAGCTCCAGTTTCCCCCATGTCAGCCTAGCATCTAGCTCTGAGTTCATGTTTGAGTTGGGGAAGGAGGGTGTTCCTTTCGTATGTCTCTTTCGCCTGCTGTTGAATCCGCTTATTGCTGTTCAGATCAAGCACTGCCGAGATGGGTGGTCATTAAGCACCTGCTTAACTTGACTCACGACTTATGCAGCTTTTGCTGCATCAAGACCAGAATGCTCCCTACCTCGCAAGGCCAAGTCCTTGGGGAAGCTCGTGGGGTGTTTGTACTGGTTTCTTGCAGCAATGCTGAAGGCAGCAGTATGAGCGCTCCCTCGAGCACTGTGGTGAAGGCCACCTATGCTGCCCCTGCTGCTGGGAGGAGGTGGGGCTTCTGCTTTGGAGAAGTGCTGACGGCTCAGACTGTACGGGCCGTGCAATATAGATGTACTCAGTTTGGTGCAGGGACTTACAGTATCCAGGAGGACTGAAAAATAAATCTTGGTTTATGGACAAAAGCTTTCAAACTCCTCTATTCTTTCCCACCTGCACGGAAGCAAAACGCAGAGGTTTTTGTGCAGGCATGAGCAGCTTGGTTTGACTGTCATGCCAAAGAGGAAGATGGTTGCTTCTGCTTTTTAGAGAACAAGTGCAGATTATGAAGCCTTTTCTGTTGTGCTATGTTATTCTTGAATTCAAGACCAAGGGCCTCCTAAAATTCAAGACCAAAGGGCCTCTTTTTTTGCATCAGTTGGGGAGTTAATCATGGCTATCTGAACAGATAAAATACTGTGCCGTTTTTTTGCTGCTGGGATCATGCTCTGTCTTGTATGCCAAGTATTCATACAATTGAAATGGTTCCTGTCAAGGAGTTAATTTTAATATTAAAAAAAAGACTTTCTCTGTGTTGGTGGGTATTTATTTTGTTTGATTTGTAGTTATCATTTGGATTTGTGCTTTTCTGTACCTGCAGTTCTTATGCAGGCAAAGATCCTTTTGATAGTGAAGTTATTAATTTATTTTAAAGCAAGGAGGGGGAAAAAATCTCTTTAAAGATTATAGAAGTGCTGCTTTCATTTTATCTTAAGGATTTGGGTGTGTTCTCAGTTTGGTGTCTTCCTGCTGCTGCAGTGTCTTTCATTTATTTTTTTCTCTGTATTTTTTTGTATGTCACTCAAAGATACTTCTCGAGTGTCGTTAATGTAACTTTGAAAGTAAGCCAGCATTACCACTTAACCTCTAGAAAAAAAAAACTTGTTTGTTTAAGGTAGTATTTTCTATTTACAGCCTTTTAAAGTATTTAATCATTAGACATTCTTCTGCGCATCTATAATCAGACTTGCTAACAATCTGTTAACAATGTATTTACATCTTGCTTGAAAGAAAGGGGGGAAAGTATTTTGTTTAGAGTGTCCATCTGCTTATTACATTTCAGCACTGCACAGGAAGAGCCATTTCCTGTCTCAGAATACTTTGTTTCCTTTGTCTCTACAATGAGGAAAAAAAAAAAACCCATAAATGTGCTTTCTGACCAGTGAAAACCTCGCATTTTTCTAAGTAGAGAACTGTAATAAGTGAGCCTTATTGATACATTGATGCCTGATGAACAGGCATTTTAATTTTAATATCTTTTCATTGCAGAGAAGGTAATTCACATTAGGCTATGAAAGACATACCTCTATGTTATTATTATGTCTTTGTCTTTCATTCTGCTCTGTGATTTTATTTTTAAAAATTAATTGGATTCTGACTTTTTTTTTTCTTTTTTTTTTTCTTTTTTTTCTTTTTTTTTCTTTTTGGAAAGACAGCAAGCTTCCTGAAAGTGTTTGTGTGCTGCTCTTTAAGAGCATTGGTTTCTGGGTGATTTAGCAGATAGCTCA
>VWPW01012703.1:0-44547 GCA_013389825.1 Crypturellus undulatus
TGACTATAGATAATACAGCCAATACCCCTTTTTTCCTGAGCATGTGACAACACAGAGATGCTAATGCTCAAGTCAGANCAGGTTAGCAATTTAATGATGCGAATGAGCAAAGTGAGCAGGTTAAATATTGCTCACAAGGATCTGTCCTGCACTTTGTCATACTGCTGCACTATTCCCCATTTTGCCTTTTTTTTGGTTCTCAAATCCAATGATTAAAGATACAAAGGAATAAGAACTTGATAATCCCTAACTTCCAGGCATGACTATAGATAATACAGCCAATACCCCTTTTTTCCTGAGCATGTGACAACACAGAGATGCTAATGCTCAAGTCAGAGGTTCTTTTGCACCCCTCCTCACTGGAATCTATGTCTATATTAGGCTATAACGTTACCCAGTTGTGAATTGCAAACTTAATCTAAATCTGTATCAGTCCCATTAAAGTTGCCTGAAAAAATAAATTGAAGTTTATATCTGTACTTTAATTTCACAAGAATTGACAAAGGAAAAGGAATAATTTGAGGGGGGTGCTTTCTGGGCAGAGGAGCAATGAAGCTCCCGATTAAGCATAGGAAGAACCGCAGTTCGCATCTCCCAGCAGGAATGTGCAAACGCTGTCCTGTCCCAAGCAATGCACAGAAATCCTGCATCAATAAATATGCTAGTTCATAACATGCCTGGATCATTATAAGATCTGAAAGATTAACTGAGATTGAAAGATTTGAGATACTGATCATTTGAAGATTAAGAGACATGAAACCCTGTGTAGATTACAGACACACAAAAATACAATTCTTAAGAGCTCAGCTCAGGCCACCAAGTCAGTTGAAAAAAATTAAGCACCATCACCCCCGTTCCATCCCCAAATTAAGTCAACAAGGGCAACTCACTTGGCCAGCAGCAATGACAATGTCTCTCAGAGACACTCTGCTGACTGGACCTTTTGTTTTCAAAACACGGGACAAAACAAATTCAGCATTTCTTCCCTTACAATTCCCTGATGAATTCAAGCCCTTCCCTTCTCCTGGTTAAGTCAATAAGAGATTTATCACTAGGTTTTTTTGGGGACAGAATAATACTCCGCATCTGCAGTGCTACGTAGTTGAACCTCGCTCCTAAATGCGGGGTCTCGCATCCATCCACAGTTGCAGCCTTCCTCCATAAAGTCACCTCCTGCCATCTCACACTTCAGAAGTGCTTATGCTGTTTATGCCATTGAGGGTTTTTTGTTTTGTTTAAATTCAAGTTGCTTCTTCTCATTTTTGAGAGCAGCTGATTAAACCTGAGCAACTGGGTTGTTGGACGAAATATGCTGTAGCTATGAAATGGTACAGCAGGGACCAGTTTCACTGTTAATTTAAAATGCTAGAATTAATTAGGTAGTGTAAATGAAGAATTTAATAAGCACACTTTACAACCACAAGTTCTGCTTTTATTAAACACCCCTGCCAAATGAAGGCAAGGATTTTCAGTCGCTCTGATTTTCCTTGTCTCATTCCCTTAATTTCTGCAGTGGAAAAAAAAAAACACCAAGACAAAAAAACACAAAACAAACAACTCACTTTTCTATGGCACCCCCTCCCCCATAATTAAAATGTAGCCCTGAGTTTTATCTTCTGTTTCAAGTCATTAGCATCTTTTAGAGATGCTACTGTATATCCTGCCTGTTCCGAGAAGCTACCAAACAAAACCGAAGTTTACAATTTTGGTTTTGAATACCAAATTAAAGGCTGTCTTAAAAGCTGTCATTCCTATTCAGCTCAGTACAGTGTACTACCAAATTAGCATTTTTTTTTTTTTAACTAAAGGAATAGGCTTGTTTAAACATGTGTCTTTCCAAAGCGAGGGGTAACATCACGAATCAATTTTCTTAAGAAAAAAAACCTACCACCATTCTAGAAGACCTGCAAAAACACTTGGAGCAGACGATTACTGTTGATATAGTAACTGCTTAATCCATTTTAAAAATAATGATAAAACAGTCCAGACCATAAATTCTCTCACAGGGATCTTGCATGTTTAACAGACTTTTTTTTAGCTCTGAACTCCTTGAAAAAAAAGTATTTTTGAAGCCTGAATATTATTTCACAAGATCAGTGCACTTCCTAACAGGACAAGGGAAACAATCTTTCACATGAAACAATTAAATTCCAACAAGCCTTAGAAATACCTTTGAAGATTAATATGTTTTTGCCAGGCTAACTGGCATCTTCTCTCTTTTCTCATTTTTGAAGCAACACCTGTTTGTAGATTTTCTTAAAATTTGGTTTCCTTGTTTTACCTAATGTTTTATTTTCCCATGAGAAAGGAGAAACCAATTTATTGCCTATGAGGACCCATACCTTTAGTATGGTGGCAAGTGCCACAGTGTTTGTTTAAATATGTATTACAACAATGCACAATCAGCTGAGATTTAATGAAAGGGCACAGAAGTTTTGAACTGAAACAATGAAAAAATCCCAAAGAATACAGAAAACAAACCAAGTTTAGACATCCCTACCAGTTCAGCAAGTATTTTAAGAATTTACCATTTTCTGTTTGCTAAGAACATGCTGAGAACCTTTAAAAAGTACACACTGGTTCTGGCTGAGAACTACATTTAACTTGAGTAACTCTGAATTAATGTGAGGCATAAAAATGCACTCCAGAAGTTAGCACTGGTGCAGAAAACCTTGATAACATCGCTGAAGCTTTAGAAAGTTAAATTCTGCTTACAAAAGTGGTACCAAGACTTTGGATAGCAATCCAGTTTTACTGAGAATTTGTTGCTTATGAGTCTATCTGTTAAAAGCAGCATGTAGGTTCCTAAGTTATTTGGGGTTGATGTTCTCAAAGCATCTGTGCAATTTTTAAAAGAAAGGTCGTTACTAAGCACTTCATTGATCATAAGGATTTATGCACTGTATATTAAAAAAATGCATAAACAGAAAACAAGCCCAAAAGATTCAAAGATTATATAGCTAATTTCTTGCCTCCTCAAATACAGTGGCAAAAGCCTTGAGATAGAATGAAACAAAGAGAACACTGTTCATAACAGATGAAGTAATGGTTTTCCCTCCAAAGGCTGCCAACTCTCTATAAAAACAACACGCACAATACCTAAAATTGAGATTATTTTTCAAGGAACTTATCAAATTTGAGGTGTATAGGAAGCCAAAAGAGCCCAGTTTCTAAAATATGGAACATATCGTGTTCAAAATTCAATCTAGATATTCTAGGCTCCTGCAGACTCTAATTTAAAATCCATTTTATTTATTCAGTTCTGTTCAAAATAACTGAAGTAACCTGTAATTTAATTTCTGGAGATTATTTTCAGACTGAAAAGAAAAAGAGCAGTCTGGAGCTGACTTGCTGCTTGGTAGCAGATATCAAGGGAGATCCGTCATACAGGGACACAAGGTCAGCCGCTCTTACGAAAACAGAGGACTTCAGTTCTTCAGATAAAGATTTGGGGGGTTAGAAGAAGGTACGAGTGATTTTTTTTAAATAGGTAAAAATATCAAGAGATAAAAAAATGGAAAAATTGATTTTTAGATATTTCATACCTCTGAAGTTGTATCCGAGTCAGAAGATTCCCTGATATAGGCACATCGTACGCAATGTGCAAAAGAACACTCAGCCGAACTACATTTCTGAGGACTTCAACTGCCCTGCAACTTCAGCCATTTATTATGTGCCTCATGTTATATGTGCACATTGGTGTAGAGAAGGTAACAAAGAAAATATTACATAAAAAAGAAACATTGCATGTTTAAAAGCACTATATAGATCATGCAATACTGCCAATACAATGGCTGTCAAGCTGTTACAGGAGCAGGTATGAAGATTTAAGTTTCAAATTTCTCTTTTCTAGGCAACCTCTCTCCTCAGAACGCACACCTAAGCGGCCAGGAGCACATCTGATGGAAGAGACAGCTCTGTTTGGAACCCTCTCCTTCCCAAGGCTGCTGCGCTGTGCTAAACATAACCCTGGTGATGCACAGAACAGCAGTGAGATTTCAGCTCTTCCCCACCTACAGTGCGA
The DNA here is from genome assembly GCA_013389825.1 of Crypturellus undulatus. Taxonomy (NCBI): domain Eukaryota; kingdom Metazoa; phylum Chordata; class Aves; order Tinamiformes; family Tinamidae; genus Crypturellus; species Crypturellus undulatus. The sequence continues at coordinate 4,025 of VWPW01012703.1, forward strand.
GTAGACACACAACCTATAAAACTAACCTATAAAGCAAGCTATAAAACCTGATGGCTCATCCCACTGTCTTCTTTCTCATTCTGGGCACCACTGAATTCCTGGCTATGACGGCAAGGGTACAGACCAGGCTGGGAATATCCGTATGGGTCCACATGTCCCTTAGTGATGGTGCAGACTCACATCTTTCCCTTTTGATATACCATCTCTAATCAGAGCCTTATTTTGTAGGCTCAGTTTTATAAGCAAGTGCCACACTAATAAAAGGACCATGGTGAAAAAATCAGGGAAAACAAAAACTAAAATCATCAGTCAATAACCACAAATGTCTGAATGAAATTCAGATATGTGGCTGTTCAGAGACCATCACTGCTCTAAAAGCCATGATAACTGAACTGCAATAGGTGTACAAAGCTACCTTGATTTTGTAGTGCTTATAGCCAAAAAAAATTAATGAAGGTATGGTAGGGTTTGAAAGAAATGGCCTGGATTAAGAGTGGCGGGATCAAGCAATTTAGGCTATCCTCCTATAAATCAGTTTTAAATAAAAAAATATAAAAATAATAATTAAAAAAAGATCAGGGAAGGAACATTATCATCTATTAAAAGAACCTGCATGCCTAGTGGGTGGCACACACACATGCAGACTGGAAACGTTCATTCCTCCCCTTAGAGCTGCACGGAGGCTGCAAGACAGACGGCTCCTCCTCCGGCTGCTCTAGATCCAGGGTGCAGTGCCCAAACCTGCCACGCACCCTCTGAAGGTCACCCCACTGCTCGGGGCTCTCCCCACGCCAAGCACCTCCATGGTGAGCACAAAGGTCCCCTGCCCCAAAGCGCACGCTGGGGCGCGCTCAGGCTAGCGACACGCACGGGCTCACCTGTAATTTTGTCTCTCACGAGCTTGCAGGACTCTATTTCACCGATGCTCCCAAAGAGACTCCTGAACTCCTCCTGTGTCATGTTCTGGGGTAAGTAGTTGACTATGAGGTTGGTTTTGCTGTCATCTGTCGCAGCCCCCGTCTGCATAGGGGAAGGGCAGTTCCTACTGTTGCTGGAGGGTCCATTGGTTGTATTGGAAGTAGGGCCATTCGACACCTGAGGCTCCATGGTGCTAATTATCTACGTAAAAATAAGAGAAGGGGGAAAAAAAGCCTGAAGTTTCATAGATACAATTGCTATTTTTAAAGATACTTACAAACGAATGAGTAGGTAGCATTCATGGCCAATTTAGATACTTCAACAAAAAAACCCGGCTTGATTCCTCTGTTATTGTTGCAAAGTAGGTCATGCTAGTCTTTGGCTGTGAGCATATACGAAGACGCAGTTAAAAAAAAATCCCTTCTTTTTGTTAATGCGAAGCTGATTTCTGCTTTCATCACACAACCATTTTCACAAATGTATATTTAAACCACATAAATTTAATTATAATTTAAGGTAATAATCATAATTAAAATTACAGTTCCATTAAAACAGATGAAGTAAGTGTATGGCTCTATATGAAAAGGTAAAATATTTTACCTATTTAATAACTGTATTACAGAGTGCAATGACAACAACATTAACCAGGCACAGTCAATCTGCAAAGAGTTGTCATTTGGATTGCCTTAAATTAATAAACTCAGTGTCCCAAGACATAACATTTACCGGTTCTGGTGACGATGACCTATATTCTCCGGTTATATTTTTCACTAGTGCACAGACACGTCTTTAAATAATAAAGCCCTAGATTTGCAAACTTCAGAGATACAAAGAGCTTTAGATATTTACAAGAACCAGAAAGGTTTAATTAGAGAATGGCTTATGAGGCATAGGTGGAAGCTGGAATTTTCACAAATGCCTCTGCCTCGAAATGTGAAACTCTAATTGGAACAGAACAGACCCAAAGAGACTTTTTAAAAATGTCAAATCCAGTTTAGCAAGGCACAGCATGACCGTCCCCGCCACTGCTGCCAGCACAACTCATTGCACGAGTCAACCTGTCCGCACGCTCATCTGTGGGGTAAGGACTGAAGAGTGGAAGTTTTCATGGGAAAACTGCACAAATTTGGACAAACGCACCGGCGCTGACAAGGGAAGAGGAACAGGGGTAAAACGCAGCAGTGCAACCGGCAGTGCGCGGGATGGGGCAGCTGCACCAGCATCCGCCAGAGCCTGCCCGGCACGACGGGAAACGCAGCGGACGGAGCCGCGGGAGAAGGGAAGGACTAAGGCACCGCACAGCCCCAGCCGCGGGCTCATCTGAGCCTGTAATTATTATAATTACTCAAGACTTAATTTGCTTTCTTTTTTAAAGCCAGGGAGGTACATATTGTGACAAACTAGGCTTGGGTTCTTTGTGTGCTTTTTTCCCCCACCCATGGAATTACAGCCCCCTTCCCCGCAACAAGACAGAGTATTTAACGTGAACTGTATCAAGCTGAATAAGTCTTTATATGGCTTTTATTTCTAATTAAACCTTTTTTTTAATTGAAGTTTCAGTGTTGGTTTTGATGCTTCATCTATGAAATAAACCTCCTTATTAATCAATGGAAATAAAAGTTCTGAGTTAATACTATTTCTTGGTAATTAAGACCAGGAATAGCTACTTGGTTTAACAACTTTTAAACAAAAAGAAACCTTGCTACCTTGTGTTTAGCAAGGAGGCCTTTCAAATAAAACACAATTCTACTGAAAATAAAAAAGTCAAAGACAATAACTACTTCAGAAGAAGCAGCACATGCAAATCTGAACCCCACGGCCAGTTTTACCCATCACGTGGTACCAAACACGGCTGGTGGATTCGGTGAAGTCTTTATCAACCACCTTCCTTGTTCACAGGATATTCACTGCACCCAGTGTTAACCCCATTTCCCTTTTTGAACTACTTATTTCGTATACATAGGAGACACATAACTCATAATATATTTAATTTTGATTCATACATGCTACTGCTTAGTGGTAAAGTCCAGTTAGAAAATAATCTTTTGATCTCTAACTCCGTATCCTTGGAGCAAACACTTATTCCAACTGCAAGCTCTGCTGTCAACCTACGGCAGGCACAGGGATACACAGGGATCTTTCCATAGGGATAATGTGCTTTCCGGGAAGCACAACTCAGGTGACCAGAGATACCAGAGCTGCACCATGGCACCAACTTGAATAGAAACAGGAAAAAAAAAAATATCTAGATCACATTTCCACTAAGCACCATCCTTATGTTGATAAAAGCTTAAATCTGCCACCAAACCAGGAAAAATACTAGAGGCCACCAATCCATAAGGCCAGATCCGCGCTATAGCTTTAACGTGACTCAAAACACTGAACAATATCAATAAATTAGCATCACCTTTTGGTGGAAGGTGATTATTTCATATACTGTAAGGGAACTTCTACCATTTGTCCATTTTTCTACACTAACTTGCCAGGAGGGACAGTATTAACGCTCTTGCATATTTTCATTTAAGTCATATGGTTCAAAAAAAAAAACCCCATCCTTTTAGCCAGTCAATAACTAACATTTAACATGATACATTTGATGAGTAATGCAGCTGATACCCACAGCAAGTTCCAGTTACCTGCATTTAATCCATACAACCATATCCTTCCTAAAGGGCCACGAGGCAAACTGCTATTTTAGGGATGGATTCTGGCCTTCTAAAAGGAACAGGAATATTACCACGGGCATTGCTTACTGCAGAAGCAGGACTTAACACAACACACTGAAAAGCACACTGGATATTATTAGCAACAGAAACAAAAGCTATGTATAGTTTCCCACAATAAACAATAACCCTGGATCTTTAAAAATCTGGAAAAGCTGACAAAATTCAAAGCTGGCTGGTGCCCTACTTAGGTGTTGTGCAAACTCCCTTTAGTTACATTTTCAGCATGTCTTCCTTCCACACCAAGCAAATAAATATAATTCAGCTACGATATTTAGCAAATCCAGAACACAAGAATAAGCTGCTCTATAACAATCTGTTCTTGAGCAAATAGATTTCCTCATATAAAATTTCTCATCAAGATATCTTGGCATAAACTACTGTTTTACCGGGTGCCAGATTTTTTTCCTAGCTACTCTCTCTCATTTTAAATTAAGCTTTCCTGATTCTTCCATAGTGGAAAAGGAAATCAAGACACCTATTTGCCCTTTAAACTATTACAAAGTCATAGATTACAGTAAAAATGCTTTGCTACGCAAAGAGTGAGATAATGGATATTGAAAAAAATGCTGAGAATCTAAAGATTTACCAGAAACATTTATCATAAAATGTCTGAGACGCTGTGATTTTTTTTTTTTCACAGCATATTTTTAAGTCTCCGGGTACGGGGAGATTTCTGTGTAAAAGCAGTTACGTACCACAGCACAGATTGAACGTCCTTATGAGCACAAAGAATTCATACTTATTTTAGACACACGCGGATTCACAGCATCATTAAAGCCGAACTAATAACGTTAACAAAACAGCGTGCCCCCAATTCTCCTCCTCACACTTTCCTTGTCCTTTCCACCAAGGCATCTAAACCTCAGATTCCCTACCAGGAGTTCACTGAGCACGTAGTAAGACATTTACAGTTGATGACTGCTTTTAATGTTAAGGAGTTGGTGCCATATCCGTCAGCACATTACATAAGAACTACATTATTTATTCAAAGAAGGGATTTCAACATGCCACTCACCGTCTCTGCTATTCAGAACACTCAGATTTAAATTTCCAATTCAATACCTATACCAGAGCATGACTATTTCTGGAAAGGCTACTATAGTTTCCTAGGCATACGGTTTACTTTCATTATGTTTTAATTACTGGTAATAATGTTATTTTTATTATTTTACAAACAAGCATCTTTGCTACTAAGTAAAATACTTACTGAAATGGAATTCATTTCCATGAAGGCACTAAGCAAGGCTACAGACTCTGCTTAACTCATTTGGGGTTGTTTGAATATCAGCAAAATAAACATGGAAAAATGTCATTGAACCCCAACAATAACTAAAAACTAAGTATATATTAAAGCATACTATAGTTCCTTGAACACTGTACCTCTATATACATATACAAAACTTAAATTCCTAATATCTATAGGCTCCTATAGGCATTCTCTATTCTTACTACAACATTTGTGTTTGACCAGTATATAAAGGGGGGCTTAGTTTCAAAAAAAAAAAAAAAAAAAAAAAAAAAAAAAAAAAAAAANTTAAAATTCAAACCTCTTTCCAGGACTGCAACATTTTCTATATACATAATCAGTAGTACCTTTAAAGAAAAATAAACTACCTATAGGAATCAACAATATAGGATATTCAAATTAATCTGGTATGTCTATTTTTAAACTTTTTTATTAAAAAGAAAAACACTATATGAGAATATTTGAAGATTGCAATTTTGTAAATTAGACAAAGGCAACCTGCATGACAAATTCTGTATATATTCAGTTGCCTTTAAAAATTGCTTCTTGCTGCCTTATTTTTCTTCTATATGGCAAATATCAGCAAATGTAAGGTATTTTAATTGGACAGATTTCCCAAGCAAATGCTTTGCTGTTTTCAAAGACAACATGAGCTTTGCCAGTGCAAAACATGGCTAATGAAAATGCTTGGAATAACCACTCCCACAAAACATGGGCAATATATCTATTATGGAGGAACCTACATTCCAAATAACATTTTAGAAGCATTTTTTCTACCCAAACCACATATACATTTTCCCAAATAAATTAATTTCATTTTATTCCCCCTGAAATATTAGCTCCAGCAATAATGCAAAGAATATCTGCCTGTATAAACAAAACCATTACAATGCTTGAACAAACCACAGTAACTGACATGAACCTCCAGTTGGTATTACAGAAAATGTTACATCCATCTACCATTACGATGCTCAGTTAACGAATCATTTAGAAAACTACCCACAGACTAAGATGGCCTTATCTTCCTATTGCATGCATAAACAATAGGCAATGGCTCAATAAACGTAAATATTCATGTTTTATATTTACAAAATTTGTCCTTAGTAGTCTGAATAAGGTCTGCATGATGAACTCAAGAACTGTCACATACATACACTGAAAACCTGTATATATTCAGCAAATAACTCCTTTAATTCTTGTTATGAAGGTTATGTATCCCCCACTATCCTTTTTCTATTTATAAAGATAAATGAATCTGATAGTAACAAAACATAATAAGGACTAAAAGTTTCAAAAATAAATATTATTTATAGATGAGGAAGGAAAATGTTTTAAATGTACCACCAGCATTCCTAAAAAACATAATCTGAATATAACTTTAGCAGCTATGGAGTATTCACATGGACAGCTCATTTTGAGGACTCAGAAGTCAAAACTGCTCTCTGCACAGGATAAACTCTTCACAGCACCTAAATGCCAGGAAAAATGATCATGGTAAATTATGCCTCATGAAGAATTCATGAGGTCTAATTTTATATTATTTCTAAATGTTAGTTAATGAACAAACTCAGAACATTCTCTCACAAAAAAAGAGGAGAATTTAGATAAATAATGCAAAGATCATACTTTATCTAAAAAAGCTCTTTAATTAGCATTGCAAGTTGTTTGCTTTTACATGCAAAAAACAAATGGTGCCATGGCAGAGGTCCCATAGCCATCTCCTGAATAATGATGACAAAAGGAAAAACAAACAAAACCTCTCAAAACAAAGCAAAGGGAGATTCACCAAGGTTTTCCTTCTGTAATGGGAAGCAAACTCCCCGGATATCTGTTCTTCTGAATGCAGGGAAGTCAGCATGGCTGAAGCCAGAGTCCCCAAAGAACTTCCCTATGGGTCAAGAAATAGGAAATTAAAATGCCCAATTTACAGGAGCTCTCTGAAAAATATATCTACTGGGCTCATCTGCTAACGTCTATGTGAAGAGTCACACAGAAGCCAAAGGATAGATCCATAAGCAGAAAACAAATATATATCTTCAGGATGAAGTTTCAGCCCTGAACACACAAACGTAGGCACGATGCACATGGACATTAATGTATGGTTGGAACAGTGCTATTGACCTCAGCAGGATTCAGCCCTTCTCTACATTTTTGTAGGATAAGGTAAAGGATTGAAAATCGTTCAGGACAGATCATGTTTTCTTCCCAGGGGAGTAGGTTAATAAAGAGTAATTAAACGTGATTCAAAACTGTAATTCCAGCAAGAGTTGGAGGTCGGAGCACCTGAAGCTGGCAAACCTACCGTGCATTTCCTGCAAAATTGACCTTAGTAGAGGGGCAAATTATGCTGTGTGCAGCTCCAACACATATTTCCTTCTCCAACACAACTGTCAAATGTCACTGTCAACTACATTTTTATTAAAGCTTATGTACTGCACAACTAGACTTTGCTATTATTTACCTAATAAATACATCATGAACATGAAATAAAGGAGGGAAACGAAGCTTTTGAGCTAATCTGCCTGGAGGCAAATCCAATATCCCAGAAATGAATCATTATCTAACCCTCCATATTTTGACATATTCCCCACTCACACAAGTTTCACAAGCTTTTTCCTTCCCTTCCAGTAAAAGTTGTATTTAATATTTTAAATATATATGGAGCTGAAAGTCTCAGCCTGGAGAACACATTAAAGCAGCAGTTCCTGGGTCATGTACTAGCTCTAGCAGCACAGCTATAGTCTTACCATAAAAACTTGGTTTTCAAATTCACTGTATTCAGTCTGAAACGATGTTCAAATACTTTCAGTAAGTTTATATTTATTGGGCACCTCCATGATCATAGAGAACACACATGGTTCAAGTAGAGAACAAAAAAATCGCTTCCCTTTACAAGGCAAGTTTAGAGTCTAAGGAGGAAGAAATTGTTTTCTAAACAGCTAACCTAACCTAACCCATTTATATTTTTTTGGCCTGAATGTACACGAAGAAATTTTTCTGTCCTCAATCTGCAGTGCAATGCATGTCATTTACTGGCAACGTTACATGTGATCACAGCGATGCCCGAAGGATCTACTGATACCAAGTTGTGGTAGATGCTACACAAGCAGAAAGAGCAGGCAATGCCTCTGAGCCCGCACAACAAAACCAGGGAGGCAAAAATCCTGACTTCTATTCCAAATCTTGCAGAAGGGAGAGAAGAGAGGAAAAAAAGTAGGTGATGTTTCCTGCTCCAAAAAAAGAGAAAAAGAATAAAGCAAAAACACCAACCAAAAAAAGAATAACAGAAATGCTCAAGAACTGTATGAAAAGAATATGTAAAAATCCAGTAAAGCAGGTAATAGCCACCAAAGTTACCTCCTCTCCCTGCATTGGGATCAGGCTTCTCAGAGACAAACTGACTTGAAGCCCATAAGCCTCTGCTATCGTCTTCATTCCCAGCAATTTCACTAGAATTTGCTGGTAATCACTTCTGCCATTAAAGTTGATTTACATATGAAGATACAGGAGAATACAGCCTTGATTTTATGATATTCAGAGCAAGCTCTGGAACACAGCTTTGGAAAAAACAATCATGGCAAAACACCCCAAAAGGGGGTCGGATGTATTCCCAGCCAAGTGCGAGGCTTACGCGGGTAGCCGAGGTGAATAGCTCGCACGGAATCCCGTGTCCAAACCCGGCCGGTGGCTACAAGGGCCACGGTGGGAGCTGTCCCACTTCCATGTCCCGACACCTCTGGCACCAGCTCCTGCGCGGCCACTCCGTGCTCTGACTCTGATCTGTTCCTTGCTCTTCCAAAATGCATACGAAAGCAAAAGGAGTTTGAAAAACACTCTCCATATTCAGATGAGATGCTCTTTCGTGCTTCAAGACAAAACTCGATGAAAACATCCCCTGTTCCCCCGTGATTAGGCAGTAGATGCCACCAAGGCAACAGAGGCCTCCCAGGGACTTGCGTTACCCATCTTGGTGGGGTGGGAAATCAACAAGAAACAGTAACAAAAACTGCATTAAAATTCCATGCTACCAGGGAGAGAAACAAGACCAAAGACAATGACTATGAGAGGCAACCCCTGAAAGACTGAAGAGGGTTTCCCAAATGTCTGGATGCTAGAAATAGTAATAAGAGAGCGTGCTAGCGACAACCATCTAAGACAGCTCCATAGCCTGAAGGACATACAACCTAAAAATATACTCAAATAAAAGGAAAGGAAGTAGGGAAAAAAAATCATATGCTTTGGGTTGCTTTATGAGCTTTGTTCTTAGTTCAGAATTCTGTTTCCTAATCACTACCTATTTATTTAGTTTATTGCTGAACTGCATCACCAACTTGGGAAAATGTACATTGCGATGTGTATCCAGGCCCAGCTTCCCACGGCTACGGACACGCTGGTGTGGGAAGCAGACAGCTGCAGGGCTTCAGCTACCCCAGACCTGCCGCAATTCCACTTTGTTTTCTTAAAGGAGAAAAAAAATGAAAACAGGATAATCTAGAATCATTCGCAATCCCTAAAATTTAGGCAGTGGAAGCTGTATTACACACCATCTTGGAAAACCATGCTATTGATAAACCACACACATAAAAATATTAAAAGTTGATTTAACTGGAAGGTAAAGTCAAAGAAAAGGTAAGATAGGCAGCCCATCAAACCTACTGCTCTTAAGACTACCAAAAATCCCATAAAGAATTGCCACAATCCCCAAAAGCCTGCGAGTGGCTTAATTCTCATTAATGTTCACTGCAAGAAGATTTTGGTTCCTGTCACACACACTTTTTTGAAAACATTACCAAAGTATTTTTCATGCAAAGAAAGCCCTACATTACACAGGACTAGATGGCCTTGCAAAACGCTCGCCACTACTGTGAGATTTTAAGCCTTGTCCTCAACAGGGCCTTAATGAAGGTACCCTGGAAAAGGCAATTAGGAAGCATTAATCAACACGTGTGCATCTCAACCACTGGCAAGGTGATCTCTATGGATACCACTGCTGGCTGCTCTAAGTGTTATAGACCCCTTAGCCAAACACTAGAATTTCCATCTCCTTCATTCGCTATGTCAGCTTACTGCAAATTAACAGTGTATTTCCTTGCCTCATCTTTAACTCAACTGGATTAGAAATACAAAAATTCACAGCTTTTCTATGATTGTCTTGCAAGTCCAAACTAGTATTGCTTACAAAAATCTTTTCAGGAAAAACAAGAAAGATCCTTGCTTCAGCACCACAGGTAGGGTGGACAAAGCCGCAGTGAATTACTTTGAAGTAACATGGCCATCACTGTCTTAAAAATTAAGAGACAAAGAAAGAGAGAATTTGAGAAATCTCTGGTTGAAAAATAGTCATAAATGACCTTTCAGTGTCCAGTTGCTTGCTTGATGTGTTGCTTACTTGATGGCAACAAAAGCAGTGTCTATACTATGGCTTAAATGAGTATAAGTTTTAATATACTGCATGAGACATCTCAGTAATATTTATCTTTTTATTTAGATTGGAAAGATCTCATGCACCTAAGTACCTATGCTGAGAGCAAAGGCCATTACTGTATATTAATAATACATTAATCACCATTAAAGGGCAGAACAGAAAGAACAAACACATTTATCCATCACAGGTCAGGCTGAAAGATTCCAGTGGTTTATGCTGGACATAAACTATTAATCTCTGTACTAAGGAAGGAAAACATGCCAGAGGCCAATTCAATCCTCCAATTTCTACAGAACACTTCTCCCTCAAATTTCCAAAAAGGAATTCATACTCAAATTCACAGAATTCTTATTGAAGAAAATGAATAAGACCTGAATTCCAATAAATTCAAAAATTTTAAGCTCATCCTAAAACAAGCCAACCCCGCTGCTCCGCTCATGGAAAACTTCCTCCTGGCTGACATGCAGTTCAGCCAACACATCCCGGCCGCCTGCACCGAGCGGGTCCCAGGCCATCTAGGAACTGGAGGACAAAACATGACATTCTGCTCAGACATCAACAGACAGCCATAAAAACAGCAGTATTACTATGACCTTGCTGCCTATTAATCTCTAACTGCGTAGCCACATCAAAAGAGCTTACTGGGTACTAAAAAGAAGTCAAAATAATCAAACTAATGTCCCTTCTTTCGGCTAGTTCTCCCTTTATAACACTCAGATGAGACTTTGTCAACTTGTTTAGAGCTGGATCTAGTCCATCAGCATGTTTCACCTCAAAGAAATCCTGGCAATGACATCGGAAGCGACACTGTCTCCTTATTAAAGATAATAGCACCAAGGCACCTTGAGTGCTGGGCGCTCAGCCTAGGCCCCACAGCCCCATCCCGTGTCAGATCCCTGCAGAGGACCCCGGCTCCTCCAAAGCTTCCTGCTAATCGCCAAGAACATCACACAAATAACATTTATTTTTATATACAGCAAAGATAAACGATGGGAATGAAACTCAACAATTTCTACCCCACTGAGCATCCACATTTACAAACACTTCTTCCAGCTGTTGGGTAGTGACAAGCACAGAGAAAAGAAGGGGGGGTGTGTGGAAAAGGGTATCTAAATATATACTACTTTTTTTTTTTTCTCCCTGGGATTAGTGTGTCTACAGTTAAATATAAACCATGCTCTATAAATTATCAAATACAATGTCAAATTCTGAGGTGCACTCCAATCTCTCACCAAGCACATAAAACACCAAAAAAAAAATGGTAATTTTGTCCTGGCCCAGTTAGTCAGCAGAACCATATGCTGCTGCGCTGGCTTGTGGAGCCAGCTCCTGCCCATGGTCACATGAAAAAGAAATGGCCACATCCACCACAGGAGTCACATCGACATTTTCAGGAGCCTGCATCAAGCAAAGAGATAATTCCCTGAGCAGCTGCTCTTACAGGAAGAAAATTAGCAGCAATATTGCCACATTATAGCTGGCACACACATATTAGGAAGAATTTCCAGCGTTCACGCTTTGTGCTAAAAAATCAACTTCCCCCCTACTCATCTACTGCCAGTAGCTTCATTTGGAACAAAGATATAGAGGGAGCGGTATTCGAGCTATTTTTACTTAAGAAGTATCTGTTTACAGGCATTATTATTTCTAGGGTGTCACGAATGTGCCTTCAGCTCTGCAGAAAGGAGAGGATGAGTCTTTGCCCACCAGTTCTCAGTCTCTTTTGCTCATTGCAGAGACTCTGACCACCATTTGAGAGCAAGGACTGCCACGAGGGGAGGACAAAGTCAAGGGCAGCAACTAACAGTGACATTCACGAGCACTTGGATGAGGCCAAAGAACAAAAAAAAAGAAACTCTGACCCCCAAGCACCTTCCAAACCAAATGCAGACTGTGCTAATGCCTCACTGCACTTCACTTATAGGGCTTGGTTAATGCTGTTGAACTGTGAATTTTTACATAACCTAACACCAAATCGCTGAAGACAGTGGGAGGATACGTGCCAGCTAAAAGGACCTAGAAAAGCTGCAACCTTTCGCCACAATCAACACAAAAATTCACCAGTATTTCAGCCATGTGGTTCACATTCTCACCAACCAGAACTACTACAGAAAGGTCCCTTTCTGTGCACCCTAAGCATAGGATTGAGTTCAAATTAATCCATTTACTGAATAATAAACAAGCAAACCCTTCCAAAACAGTTAGGTCTAGCAAGTATTCTCAAAGAATGAAAATGGTGGGACTTCTAGCAACTGGACCACAATAGGTAACAGAGTTGGTTCCTACAAGTCTACATTCTCATAGGGCAACAAGAATCTCATACTACAAGGCAAGACAGATTTAATTTCAAATAGCAAGTATTGTTCTGGCTAATTTTTAAGTACGTAATAACGAAAGACTGATAAGGAAAAAGAAAACAAGCTCCTTCATTGCACCTGCAAAAGCATTTGAAAGTTTGAAGCTCTCAGCCAGGGCTTGGTGCCTCAAAGCACACGGAAGGAAACCAAATGGCTACTGCCAAGTAGGATGCGCGCAGCTAGAGGCCAACCCATGGCACAGGTAGGTGCTTCAGGAGCAGATTTCGGTCTCTAGGTGGAGGATCAGATGGACAAAGTTCTCATCACATCTCCTGGAGGGAACTGAAAGCAGAGGGAGCCACTTGGCTCTTCTTCCACATCCAGCTATGTGGTGGCATGAACCAGATTTGAAGGACTTACGCTCCTGGGAAGCCTCCCGTGGTAGCCCTGTCCTCTGCCAACACAGCACATCTCCTAGCAAAGAAGAGGGCCCACTGTGGGGAGCTTTCTTGAAGCATTACAACAAGAGAAGAACTTTCAATAGTTGTTTGCGTCCACAAACCTCTATTATCATGTCGCCTTTACCTCCAAGACTTCAGAAGCGTTCAAATATTCTGCCACCCGGGTTCTGAAAAAATACTGGTGCACAACTCGCAATCGGAGAAAATACCAGCCATAATGTATGCGGGAGCGTCTAGTAATAAAGGGAGTTTAAGATGAAAATAAGTGAACCCAATAAAAAGTATTTTTTAGAATTCAAGGGCATCCAATTTGCCATCACAAGAGCAACTCTGACACATTTGCGCGTGCCTTAACAACAAAGGCGAACTACAGGATTTCATATATATCACGACTAAATACTGTCAAAGTTATGTTTTACTGGGTGACTACCACCCAGTAGTGGTCATTCCCAGAGAGCATGCTTTCTACACATACACACCCCTTTTTTAAAATATTACCTGCCTTTACATTCTATTTAATTAAGGATTCCTTGCTGGTTCACAACATTTCCTGACTCTTAGAGATCATTTTCTTCACTGGGGAGAGAAGTCTTCACGTCAAACACAGCCAAGGGTAGAACAATAGGTAAGAATGACTCTCAGCTTGTTCCCTACTTTATAGGGCCCTAAAGAATAGATAATGCAGTAAGAGGTCCAAAATGGCCAGGGAAAACACAGATTATCATTACAGAAAAATAAAAATACTGGTGCTACTGAGCTAATTCTGAATGACTATACGCAAGCAACCCAAATGCTGTAATGACAACGTTAGTTAGAAAAATTAATTGTATTCTTATTATAAGCTCATCTGAAAGTATTAGATTTCTAACACTGATATTCCAATGCTATCGCAAACTCGCTCCCTGATACTTAAATAAGTAAACAACAAACAAAAGGTCTCATCTTCAGGGCCCCAAGCTATCATCCCAAACCAGCTATAATTAAAGGTGTGAACAACCAAGTAAGTAACAAACCTGCAAAGTCAGGGTTCTGAGAAATTAATGGGCATCACACCACTGCACCAGTTCAGATTTATCACTCATTATCTCCCCGCCTAGCAGAGTGCAGTTGCACATATTTGTGCCTCGTTCACTTCCTCCAAGCCTTTCCTTCCTTTTCTAGATGGCTAATTTTAGACAATTACTGCCTCCGACATGGTGAGACCTCTTCTCCCTCCTTTCTTCTTGCTGTAAAGCTGGTGACCCACAAAAGCTCCCAAACCTGAAATATTTCAGGAATTTGTAAAGTAAAGATCCATTTGTAAAGATGGATCATATCAAACAAGGGGCAGGGGGGAAGAGTAAAGAAATAGGATCTGAATAGCAGTTTCTTCAACATCTTCACTTCGCACCATCTCAAATGGTTAAACACGCTCAAATGCAAAGGCTCAATCTAAGTACGCGGCCACACTAAGTACAGACTTTACCAGCATTAAATTTATTGTACTCGTTGAATAGAAACATTATCCTCATCTTTGAGAAGCTCTTTAGCAAATGAAAAACATATCTTGCTTTTGAAGTCATATGGAAGTCCAACCCTTTTGGTAACTGGACGTTTACACGAACGCTTGAGAAGTGTTACAGTACGTGCATCCCCTTTCCGTTCTCCTACAAATCCCAACATTTTCACAACCATAGGGATGGGAGGGGAAGATGCATGAACATGCACCATCACACGCATGAACATACAGATTAAAAATATACACATACTTGTCTCTTCCTCCTTCCGTCCTCCTTGGAGAGGAAGAGAGGAAGAGAAAGGAGAAGAGGGAGAGAAGAGAGCAGAGGAAGAAGGGTGGCTTTCCATCACAGATTAATAAATTTTGCAAAATCTGACCCGTGATCCACAGAGGTACGGTGCTTTTTAACACCATCCGACTTACTAAAAGACAATTTGTGCCCACTTCTCCCCCAAAACCCCAATGACATTGAAAAGAATACTGCATTGCAGCATTTGCCAGTGCATCAGAGTGTATCCAGTCAGCTGTCCCGCCGACAAACAAATGTACATTTTAATGTGTCCAGGCATGTAAATTAGTTGTCTAGTGGACACAGATTGCTCAAACCGACAAGCGGATTTGTCAACTTACGTGCATCTCTCACTATAATATTCTCTGCTATGCCCGTTTCTTGCCTGGGGTGTTTGCTGAAATATTTTGAAAGTGCAAGTTCCCAAAGAAAACAAATTCCCCTGCTAGAACATGGGATGCAATAATACATTATTTCACTTAAAAGAATCCTTGGGGTAGAGAGTGGCTCTAGGTTATGTACCAAGAACATGACAGCTACACGCAGAAAATAACCTGCATTTAACTAATACACTCACAGAATACTAAGTAGGAAGGTTGGAAGAAAAAAAAAAAATCTCCCTGTAACCTAAACGACATGATTTTAGAAAATAATACATTAAATGTATGTAAGATGAACACAACTGAATTTTCTTCAATAGAGTCAAAATATTTAACAGGACCAAATAAAAATGATGAAGACTATTCCAAACCTATTCAAATGGAATTTTTAAATATACCCCTACTGATTCTCTGTAACCATCCTTTGTCACAACAGCTCGGGCTCACTTTGAGAGAGCTCAAAAAGGTAAAAATACTAAAGGAAGCGAAAGCCAAGGAGGATACCAAGCCAGTCAACAGCGGAAGAGCATCTCCGTATCAAACATGGGAACTTGACTAGCAAAGGACATGGGTAGAGAATTTAAAACTAACGGCTACCATTGGTGTTGCACTCATAGCTCAAGGTAAAAATTCTTTATTTCTGAACAGCTGGTCAGAAAGACAACATTTTAAAGAAATATCATATCTAAAGACAACTAGATTATCTCCATCTTTCTGCCTGAACAGAAAATGGTTTTTCATTTTAATCTGTCTTCAGCATTAATAGCACCCTTTTAATTAAATTTCACTAACTTAACTATCTTCCTCCCTCCATGAGGATCTACAATGCAATCTCTTACATGCAAAAGAAAAAATGAATGCTCCTCCATATGTCCAGGTTTTGTTCATTAATATAATCTTAAAACAAAGAAAAGAGTGATATTGGGGCAGGAACACGTGCGCTATAAACCTAGAAATACATTTTCGAACCTTTGCAGAAATACTAACTCGAACAGAAAATGAAAATGTAACTACTAGCTGATGCCTCTTAAAGCAAACAATGCAGCTGTGTATAATAAAAGCCCCCTTATTTCTTCTCGTGACTGAGTTAGCAGATTTAGAACACAGGAGCTCTGTTTTGGGTAGAATTTTTTTTTTTTTTTTTAAACTCTCATGTACCAAGGTATAATACTACATGTCAGAACACAGCTGTGGGCACAGGCACAAACTATAAGAGACAATTTTACACGCGCACACACACACACACACCCTCAAGATATCCCCCCCTTCCTTTGCAGTGTAGTTTTCAGAGGGCCATTCAATGACTTCTCTCCAGAAAGCATTGCAGCAGAGGCAACACGCTGCACAAAGCAAATTAAAAGGAGGGACGCGATTTCTTTTTTGTTCATTTTTCACGCCGGAGCACAAGCGTTCCCCGTCCGAATTTGCATGCAAAGCAATCCTGCATCAGGGAGAGAGAAAGAAAGAAAGTGGAAATATCTGAGATGCTGGGGAGAGAAAGGAAGGCGTGTTCGCCTGCCTCGCTGCGCTGCTCTCGTGCCTCCCGATGGGTGATAGATGAGCATTTTCTGGGCAATCACATTTTTTAATATATCTTTTACGCTACCGTCTCTCGCTGCCCAGTCCCCCAATGCTTTCCAACGCCCCTGGCCCCCGCAGCCCGGTCCGGAGATGCCCTTGTGCTGTGGCACCTTATTGTTCGCCACCATCATGGGGGACCGTCCCCACGAGCCGAATAGTCAACCCAGCTGCAAAAGTAAAGTTGGCAGCGGGAGCCGAGCGCGGGGACGGCGGTGCCACGGCCGCGAGGCGACCGGCTGTGCCCGAAGGTGGGGCCGGGGAACCGAGGGCAGAATAATCTCATTATTTGCGCAAATCCTGCTCAGCGCATAAGCCGTAGGATCTGATGAACTCCCCTGAACTGATTATCCTGCCATATAACCATCTGATTTCGTAAAAATACCAATATCACTTAACACAAAATCACTGCTTAGGGTAAATTCATTCTACCTACTGTTCTCATAGGGACATTTGCTGGAAAATTCTAAGAAATGATTTGCAGAAGCTATCAGCTGTGGGAGTTCACTATTATACCTCTGTCAACTTCATTCAATATAATTTACATTTTCCCCCCCCTAACACTGCCTCACAGGATTCCTTGCCATTTTTTGCACGTACAATTTCACAGCGGGGGGGTGGCGAGAGAAGGAGGAGGAGGAGGGAGAAAAAAAAAAATAAAAAAAAGAGAGGGAGATAACCTTCGATTGCAGCGGAGAAAGAACAGATGCTTAAAAACAGATTTCTAGAAATCACTGCAAGCCCGAGCCAGAAATGTAATTAACACCTATTTATACGGAATAATTAAAGTTGTGCCTGCCACAAAGAGCGGCAGAGATAATCGAGGTAGCCCCGATTTTTTTTGTGTTTTTCTTCCCCCTTTTTTTTCCCCTCTCTCTCTCCCTTTTTTCCCCCCACTGTTTGCAGTATTCCCACATGATTGCCACCTGCTCCCCCACTCAGCTTCCCCTATGCTCGTTTCCCCGGCAACCTTTCATTGGCTTTTCCTCCCAGCTATCGCTTTCAGTTCGGCTGCTCAGTCTAATCTTATTTGTTTTACACCCATCAAAACAAGCAGCGAGACAAAGACAATCCTGTAAGAATGGGCAGAGACCGTCGCTTTGTTCCCCCCTCCCAGCCCCCCGACACCCCCATATCGTAAATATCGCGGTAAAAAATAAAATCAGATATATATATATAGGCTGCAAAACGTTAAATCAAGAGGAGGGAGGAGGAAGGCGGGGGGGAAAAAAAAGGGAGGAAAAAAAAGGGGGGAAAAAAAAAGGAATCACGCACAAAAAAAGCAGCAGCCCTTGCAGGAGCGGCGCATTGTGAGGGCTCCGCCGCCCCCACCCCCAGCCGGCGATCGCCCAGCTCTGTAAAATTCAAAGTCGCTAATAGTTGTATTTGATCATGCCATTTTGCACAATCTGTAAGGAAGGCATAAAAGCCGAGCCCGCTCCCATCTCGCTGCCAGGAGAATATTGCTAAAAATAGAAATACTATTTTTCCCCCCCCACCCCTCATCTGCGCAGAAATGGCTTTGATTCTGCCGGTATTTAAAAGGAGAGGGGAAAAAAAGAAAAATAAAGAAATAATAAAAAAAAGGCTGAACAAAACAGCTCCCTCCGCGCCGAGCCCCCCACACCCCAGCACACGAACACACACCCTGCCCGGCTCCGCGGAAAGGCACCCCCGAAATCTCGGGGGTGCCCGGCAGGGCGGCGGGGGCCGCATCGCCTCCGCGATACCCGGAGCCATCAGAGCCCGAGAGCCCTTAAAAAGGGGCAAATCCTGGCGAGGAAGCATCCCGGCTCCGCTCATCCTCGCCCTGCGCTCCGGGAGACAAAAGGCAGCGGCCGCGGCGCGCGGCAGCCCCTCGGCAGCCACTTACCATTTTCAAGCCATTCCACTCCATCTGTGAGCACAAAGATGGACCCTCACAGCCCCTCACAGAGTCGGAAGCGAAGAGAGCGTTATGTAAAAGCTGACATTCCTTCTTACAGTACCGCTGCCCAGCGATGCAACAAAATCGACATATACCAGGCGCCGCAACACACACGAGCCTCCTCCTCTTTTTATGAGGTCATGACAGGAAACTCTTTGAAATACAATATGCAGCATTTACTGAAGCTCATATAAATCACTCGCCTTAAAATTACCATACCTATTGCGCAGTCCACCGAAAGAAAATTACCGATCTCGAGGCTTTTTTTTTTTTTTTTCCTCCCTCCTCCCGAGGTTTTTGCTCTGCATTTGTAGCTCCAAAATGTCAATGTGGAAATTAACTCCCCCCCCACCTCCCTCCACTCAGAAAAAAAGAAAAAAGCCTCTTCTTTCTTTTGCATTTCAGTTAGCCACGTACCAGCCTTGCATTAGAAACGAGCTATTGCTTTATTCCGAGAGAAATCGCGATTACCTTAAAGCGACAAAGTACATCCTTTATTAAAGGATGTGCACACATTAAATATGAAAGACACACACACGCACACAGAGACGAGAGAGAAAGCAGGGAGAGAAAGGGAGAGAAGACAAGGGAGAGAGCATGTACAAAGAAATCAGTAGCAGAAAACTACATTCATGTGAAAAAACACAGACTGAAAATGATGCAGATTTGGGGAAATCTATATGTTAGATTCTACATCTAGCTAAATATATATATAATACACACAAATCGCTATAAGCAGATTTTAAGTCTACTAATACCTACCATAACCATTCTTAATGGCAAATATTGGGTCTTGAAAGGCTTCAACTCTTCTAAAGATTTGCTAAGGTTTTCAGGGAATTATTTTTATTGTTATTTTAAAGATCCACCAAGCACAGTGCAGACGTTTGTGCGGCAAAAGAATATATATATAAAAGGAGGAAAAAAAAAAAAAAAAAAAAAGAAGAAAAGAGAGAGAAGCCGCACTGTGCTGAAGCCCCCCGATTCGAGGA
This sequence comes from Crypturellus undulatus, assembly GCA_013389825.1. Taxonomy (NCBI): domain Eukaryota; kingdom Metazoa; phylum Chordata; class Aves; order Tinamiformes; family Tinamidae; genus Crypturellus; species Crypturellus undulatus. The sequence goes on from VWPW01012703.1 coordinate 23,762, forward strand.
TGTAGATAAGAACAAGTGAACAGAGCCGTGCTGAAATTGGCTCGCAGCGTCTCCTTTTTACATCCATTTATGGGACCATCTGTCAGCAGCGGCGCGGCGCGGATTGGCCGCGGTGGCGGCGGGAGGCGTTGCAACATCAGGTGCTATTGAAATTAGCTGCCGCCAGATTGACAATGTTAATGATTCGGTGACCTCTACAACAACAGAGACCAGATTTCTGAACTGCTGCTTGTGTCTAGTAATTAAGGCCCCGTTGAAGAAACAACACGCATACATGTATTTTTACCTCTCCCCACCCGGCGCGCGCAGGCCGCAGGCGCCGCTGCCGCGGAGGTGTCGCGCCTCGGCCGGCTCCTCCGGCCGCATCTTCCTACCTCTGGCGCGCGCGGCTCCGCCGTCCGGAGCGCCGTGACCACCTTATCTTGGTCGGCAGTCGCTTTCCGGAGAAATGCATATTTAATGATCTGCCTCTAGGCTTAAAGCTACGACAAAAGCACTTCAGCGGGCGCTTAAGCTGCGCTTATTTCCAGGTACTATTGATTTTTATTAATCAACTGCGCTCTCCCTTCCTTTCGCAGCAAGACTGTTTTCAAAAATTATATATATTTTTAGAACCGCATTTGATACCAGTGTCACTTGACTTTGTCTAAAGCACCGTACATCTCGACTGAGCAGAACCTTCTCACAGGGTGGAAGTAGCGTTTTGGAATTATTTCGCCACCTCCCTTCATTATCCTTCAGCTTTACAGGAAGTAAAATGATGACTAACTCCGGGCATTTAAAAGAATTTTTTTCCCCCAGCCTCAGAGAGAGGAACGTGCTTCACGTAACAATGAACGCTCATTAATCCTCCACTGGCTTCCACTGACAAACTAACAAAACTTCCATTCCAAACGGCAATATTCCACCATCTCCCAGCCACAGCAAGTGTATTAAAAATTCTTTTAATCGCGACACATTTATTGCTTTCTCTGGCTTGGGAAGCTATTTTGCTAGAAGCGTGTATTGGCCAAACTAACAAGGCATGGCATCCTCTAATTGCAACTAACCTTGAATAAACGCACGCCTAAACCAAAGCGAGCGCGTTTTAATCTAGAAACGTATGTAGGAATCATTTAATTTTATCATTTGATTAACAGCTAAAATACGCTTTTTAAAGGTTCAACACCATTGCAAGCGCTTTTAAATGCAAGAGCTAAAACCAGAGAAACTAGGATGGGCCCTGGTAAAGGCTCACTTTGCTCTTCTGGAGAAAGAAAACGTGGCTACAAAACACCAAATACACTTCCAGTAATATTTAATCAGATAATCATTTTGTTCTATATTTTTTAAAGGATATTTATGCTCTCAAAACCATAAGCTCCAAATTAATATTTCGCACGCCTTAAATTTCTTTAAAATCACATAAAGGCTCAAAAATCACACACAACACATCAATAAAATATATGAAATAAGCGAGCTCGTAAAAACCTAGCTGCAAGCAGACCGAGCAAGAAGAAAAATCACGTTTAAAGGCATCATGCTGCCTATCTGTGGAATGAGCACCAAATTCAATTAAAATATGCACAATTTAAAAGGCTGCAGAGGATTTCTCTTACCAGGCATCTCTTTGAGCACATTTGTAGCTTAGTAAAAAATAAATAGAAAAGATTATACTAGTTCATAAGGTAGATTTCCTAACTCAAATACCGAGTGACCTATTAGAGTGAATACACCGGCATCAAAATGCTACAGAGCTGGTATATTACCATATATTCCCGTGCAAATATACATTGCATATTAAAGTTAAATTTGTAATGCAAATTTTTACTCAAGGTCTCTTCAGGGGTTAATAACATCGCAGAAGGAACCGACAGAATAGACATATATATTTTTAAGTCTTTCCAACTTCAGCCTACTTTGCTGCTACACATTTCTCACGCATATCAAAAAGAATCAGCCATTTTTCTGAAGCCACCGGCGCACCCGGGGCTGAGGCACAATTAGCTGTTTTAGCCGCCTGCAAAATCCAGGTACTCGGAGCCCCGAGCGCTTCCCCCCCGTGCGCCCCACACACGCAGCCCTTCCGAGGGGCGCGAGCGCCAGCGCTCCCACGTCCTCGGAGGCCTCCCTGCGAAGACAAAGGCAGAATCCTATTGTTGGAAAAGTCAACCTTATTCCCGTGCCTCCAATACTACCATTTAGCTCTCGGGGTAAAGTGACCGACCGCTGCATCGCAGTTTGTGACACATTTGCAGAGCATCAAATTCTCAACAGAGCCCCTCCAGAAGCAGCCGGCAAAAACCCCTGAGCAAAGCACACACATAGCTATATTTTAAAATACAATCTTCCAGCCCCACAGAAAGAAACTTGTCTTAAGCAGCTAATCCAATATCAAAATGAAATCACAGGGTTGTTTCCCCAATCCATCCCCCCCTCCCTTTCCCTCTCCTTACCATAAATGAGCAGTTTCTTGACTCATTAATGACAGTTTCCCTTAAAAGAAGTGATCTCATATCACTGAGCCCCTCTCCACCACGCATACATCCCAAAGGTTGCGGGTATCTTAGCATCAGTAGCCGCTAGCGAGCTCTCTCATACAGAGCCCAGATGGACTATACCAGAAGCCAATTCAGCGTTAATAACTACCTACTCTGTGCAGTTTAGAAGCCTTACGTGGCATAATGTCCTAGGCAACAGCAGCCGATTGAAACCGCAAATAAAAGCCAACCCAATTCTCCAAAAGCATCAAAAGGAAACAAGGAAAAAAAAAAATAAACTGAAGGATGAATCCTCTTTTTCTTTCCTTTTTTTTTTTAAAAAAAAAAATCTCCTACTTCCATAAGATTAAACTGAATCCTCCACAAACACAGGAAAAAAAGAGAGAGAAAAAAATAAAAGCAGATGCTGCCCAGAAAAAAAGTGACAAAATATTACCTCATTATTTAACAAAGCAGCATTAAGCGTCCTGCTGATTTCAAACATCTTGCCACAGATTTTGGTTAAGAGAAACAGAAAGAATCCTTTGCAAGCCCCTCTGTCTGCAAAGGGTTCTTCAATTTCCTTGCGCACAACGGAATAGTCAATATGTTATTTCCCTAGAGTTCGCACATTAAAACATCTAGTCAGTGAGCTGAATTTTCCCCTTATCACACAGTAGACTCCTGTTATATGCACTGCTCTCTTTGCAAGATTAGCCTGCCCCAAACATGGCTGTTGTTTAAACTATTCTTTAAAGTAACAGTTCACTCCGTAGCCACCAGGTGGGCAGTGTACACAGATTCAAGTAACCATCTTAAAGATTTTTCTTGGAATAGCTTTTGGTAGTGATATACAGCACAATTCCCACCCACTCCCATTCCCCCCCTCCCATTTATCAAGCTGGATTTTTTTTTTTTTTTTTTTTTTGCACTTTTTTGTGTCCTTTTCTTCCCCAAAGTATGGCAAGGAACAATCCTAAATCACTTCACTTTTACTGAGTATTTTTTTTTTAAATAAGGTACCTAAACATTTACACCAGAGCATTTCATTCAGCAAAATTAACTAAGTGACAAAGCCCAATCAATTCTGAGAATAAAGTGTAATTAAGAGGGAGAAACGCTTTCTGCTGCAGAGGAAATAAAATTAACAGCAAGTTCAGCATGACAAGGTTGTTTCAAGAAAGCACAAAACCCAGTATTCACACGTGGGTAGATTCTATTAGAAAATTCAAACTATCTCCAAGCAAAATTGAGGACAACTTAATCAGATATTGTTATTGAGGTATTCTGGCTTAAATTCGTTCGTGCAATCACTGTTACAAGCAGCCGAGCACCAGACTACTGGGTTTTGCCTTACTTAAGGTCAAGCTCATCAAGAAATAGTCCTATTACTACATACATATAATTTTTCTTGCCCACTCAGTGCTCTATAGCAACACCCACAGGCTTAAATTAGATCAGGACACTCTGTGGTAGGTGCTGCACAAATACAGTAGAAACACCATGGTGCAAAGAAGAACCTGAAAACAACATTTACAAGAGGAAAGCACAAGAAGGAGGTGGGAGGAGGAGCTATGGACACAGGGGACCATAAAGACTGGCCAGGATGAATCGCAGCAAGAATTAAGGGAGTTGTTTCAACTACCTGTGCTGAGGCAGAACTCGAGGTTATTAGCTGAGGTTAAAGGATAAAAGCAATAGGAATAGGAGTTTCTTTGGGTCCATCACCCACAAAGCACCACCACCCGATTCCTTCATGTCTAGCAATCCTTGCTGAGTAAGTATATGCACAATGGTGATTTTCTTTGTTGGCCTTTAGCTAATATTAAAGTGATGCAGTAATGACTTAACCTTCTTGAATATGTATTGAGTTTCAAGTCATCCCTTTTTATATGAGGAGAAAGGTTATTTGCATCGATTTCTGTTTGCATGAAATAAGCTTATTTCCTCATACACCATATGCCTTGAACACTAATTAAAAGTGTCACTTTCTCCTAATGCAAAAAGGTAATCATTTAGTAAATAAGCACTCTTGGCTTTCTGGTTGTTGTGATAATCTAAGGACTTTTTTTATTTCAAGGTAACTTGACTGCTTTGATAGCCACACATGTGTAGTTATAAAACATTTCTCTAAATCACTGGTATTTTCTTCCTAATCAAAAAAAGGGAACAAGGCTCCAGTACATCTTTAAGGACCCACACTCGCCTTACCCCGAGGCAAATCCATCCAATCAATATGAGACCATTCACATGCCACCATCTGCCAAGCTGTAGAGCAATGTGGCTGGAACAGACCTCTTATAAAGCAGCACTCATCTCATTTTCAGTCTATTAGGAAGGCACCAGAGCTCTCGTGCAAGGACACAAAACTCCAACTCTGCCTCTTTCACACCAGTTTCTCCATGTGCTGCCGCAGAACTCCCATCATTTTGCTGCTCGAGTTTCACACTAATCATCAGTGCAAGAGGGAGGAGAAAGTGATCAGTAACAGTCCTATTTTGTAGCACAACATAAAGAATTCAGTTTAATTCCATCCTAATATGATTACAGCAAGCCATTTAAATGCTGCTGCCCATGAACTACAACCTGGCATTTTCCATCACTTCATTTTCACTCTTCCAGCAGATTAAACATTTGTGCTTAAAGCTACATTTATTCTTTTTCAAGACATTTCTATCATAAGTCAGCATTTAATTCCGGCCAAGGAATATTTTGTTGCTGGCAGAGGGGAGGGTGCAGCAGGTTAGGAACAAAGGAGACGGGTGCGACAAAGAGATGGATTTGAACTATAAAGTGATTTAAAAGAAAACAATGGGCTGGGAAGGGACATTACACAGTGCAAGCACTAGGGTTTGCCCTATGCAGTAATTCAGGAACCTCTGCAGAAACAGTCCCCAGTTCAAGATATCGCATCCGCTGTCTTGAACACTGAGCTCACGTATAGCACTTTCATCAGCAGATCTCATAGCAATTTATAAAGTCATCATCTACCACGTATGCCACTGCCAAACCCACAGCATGAATTTAAGGGAAGAAAAAAAAAAGTACTTGAATGCAAGGGGATTATAAATGGGATGAAAACCCCTTTGCATGGGCAGAACTATTGCAAAGCCTTCCACAAAAATGCAAGAAAATCTGAAAAGCTTAAGGCACAATTTAGTGATGTAGAAAGCTCTCAAGTTCAGTTAATGAAAAAAGGAAAAAGCAAACAAAAAACACACACAGATGAAATCGCCCATGTTGACTAACCAAAAGTGAGACTTCAGGAAAGAGGAAAAAACAGCTCTATTAAGCAGACTGCATGTGTATGCATAGGAGATGACAGAGCTGTTGAGGATTGGGGGGGAGAGGGCACTAACAAGGAGTATAACAGGGTATTTTCCAACACAGTAACTCTTTACCTCTTCTTTGAATAGCTTGCTCTATAGTATCTATAAATAGTAACATAGTTTATTTAGTTGCTGAATGTTTCAAGAAAAAAATCCTACCAACCCAAGAGTGTGGAGGAACCGAGACTGCAACACTGCACAACACGAAAAACGTCCTTCAGGAAGTCCCCTACAAGGCTGGAGAACTCACATATTTGAGTAGAAAAGGAGATGAAAATTAAGGTTTGCCTATGTTTGACCACATTAAACATAGTAAATATAATAGTAGCACATAATAGTAGCAATAATCAAATATTAATGAAATAAAAAGGTTCCAAAGGAAAAACTGATTTTTGCATAAATGGTTGGTGAAAGAAGAGATGCCTGATGTGCTCTGGAGCTTTTATTTGTTTCTTTTTTTTCTCTTAATGATTCTTAGGAGTACAAGCCGCCATTCCTGCCTCTCGTTCTGTCCCTGCTGCAAACCCCATCACTACCTGTACAAGCTTTGCTGCTGACATGACATGTTGCCTCATATGCTGGATCCCTCTTGCTGCAAGGGAGGCCAAATACATGCCATGCCCATGCCTGGAAATCCCGTCACTTCTTTGATCTGTGCCCAGAAAGAAAGAAATCCAAGAGCAGTTAAAGAGCTGATGGAAAAGGTCTGGAATGAAAGGACACTTCATGCAAAACCAGACCAGCCTGTCCCCACTACATATAATCCTTCAATTAGATACATGAAACAAAATTAGAATTTAGATATACAAAATTCAGGCAAGTTGTTATAGCTCCCTCAGAAATCACTACTCAGCTGCCTTTCTCTCCATATATGTGGAATTTAATGTTGCTTTTTTTTTATGCCTTATGGATGCTGCTTAGTTGCTGCACTACACCATTTTTTCCAAAGCTGTGGCCACCTTCAAATCCCACCGGGGATACTTAGGTGTGGAACAAAACTCTCAGGGGTGTAACCGAGCACAGAAGCAACCAAGTGAATAGAAGTAAATAGCTCCGTCGGAGACAGAAATCTCAGCAACACACACCACATACCCATAGCCAAAACAGCAAACTGGACTTCCAGAGCAGACGCAAGAATGCGTCTATCTCAGGCATGGCCCAACTAGAGAAAATGTGGAAAAACTCTGTGTGGACACAAGAAAGCACAAGACTTTCAAGCACCCGCTGCCCCTCATCGCATACAAGCTCTAAATAGCATAAAATTGAGCAAGATGAAACAAGGAGAGCTCAGGAGAAAGTGCAGAGAGGGCTTTACCAAGGAAGGAGACAAGAAACAAAAGCAGAAGGTGGAAAATTCACAGTAATACCAGGGCTACCCGCGAGAAGGCAAATTAAGGAAAGAGGAAAACAGAACTTGGTTCTTCCCATGGGCACTGCCTGGCACCTCAGCAAGGGTTTCAGGGAACACCAAAGCCCAGCTGAGGAGCTGGTCCAGCATCTCCGCTACATCTTAAAGAAGCCACATTCATCACTGCAAGACTGAACAGCCAAGCGCAGCATGTGTGCTGGTGTTTATAACAACAGCAAGATACACAAATAAACCTTTTCTCCAATTTGAGCTCATTTTAATTGGCTTCAGGAATATATATTTTAATGTTTCATGATTTCTTTTTCTTTTTCAATTTAGAGGTATTCAAACTTGGATTCAACATCAGACACCATAAATTCCACAGTCTGCTTTTCTATAAGTAGACTCAATGCTGCATACAGAGAGAGTTAAAACATTTCTACATTGATGGCAATTCCATATAATACGGTTAGCAAAGTTTCAGCAGAGCACAAATGAAGAAGTTTTCAAAGATTTATGACTGCCTTTTTAAAGTGTATTTACTTGTAAATAATGAAAGGACCTAGACGCTGAAAAAGTCCACGCTTACCAGGGAGATTTACATGAGTTCAGCCATTTTTAATGTGCTTATGCGTCAGCACAGAAACCCTCATAAAATAGGTGAACAGGATCCCTAAACCAATATTGCCTAATTTTAGAAAAGCTGATGGATTTGGTTTTAAACTGATCTCTGCTCTGAGAACACGCATGAGAATTTCTATCTTCTATGAGTGTACAGTATTACAGCACATTATATCACCCTATGCTCAAGCCAAATGATATCAATAGGAAGAACAAAGAAAAATGAAAGGGGGATTAATGTGATGCTTCCAAGCTTTGAGACTGTGACCAGGAACATCATCTGGGGGAGGCTGGGGCAGCTGGTAGGACACATCAGAGAAGAGGGACAGAGGATCAAAGGAGGCTGAGGAGTAGCACACGAAGGGGCAACACTGATCAGAACTTGCAATTCCACAGGAAGGGGGCAGAAGAATGAGGAAAGGTACAAAGAATAATATCTCAGGAGTCAATTCTCCCCTTTACTCCTGGTTAGAACAGTTGGCACTTGCATGTTGTATTCTAATGCAAGTAGGTAGGATGTAAATAAGTCTTACAGTTCCATATACAAACAAAAACAAACACACACACACAAAAGAACCACATCTCACAACTATGCTTGGGTCAACTCTATCGTGCAGCTAATAGTAATCACCACACTGGCCAATCCCAATCTGCTTAAAAGGCAAAAAGAAAGCTTAAAATGGCCTAAATAAACAAACCAAGCTTACCTCATGCCTCAAAGGCTATAATTATATTTGCAAGTCTCTTGACAGGTCTCTCTTCTTCATTTTCTTCTCACTCTCCTTCCCTCCTTATACTTTCAAAATCATTATCGTGTTAAATCACTACGGTTTGTAGGTGGTGCTTGGCTTACAAAGGCTTGTTCCATGGAGCTGAGTTGCAGAAGCCAGGATGGGAGCACCTAGCAGCTCTGGGACTTATATTCTGAACTCCTTCCTCTTTGCCAGCTGCATAAAAAGCTATTTCAAGGTAGTTATGGGATTAAAAGTCAGCCTAAAGATGAAAGTAGCCAGGCTTCTTTTGTTCTTTTAACCTCTGCATAAAAGCCATATGTGCGAGGACCAGCTCTACCAATTCCAGGGCAGGGTCTGCAGGTAAATCCTGTGGAAGGATTTACCACACCTGACATACACCAACAGCTGAACTTCTCTCTCAAAACTTCTTTATACAGGCAATTATGAAAAAAACTTACGAAAAATGGATGTTTTAAGGTACAATTCATCTAGAGGAGTCTTGATCATTTTCTTGACTTCACTCACCATGTACAACACCGATCTCCAGCAACTATAAAATNTGAAAAAAAACTTATGAAATGGATGTTTTAAGGCACAATTCATCTGACCTGTCCTAGGGGAGTCTTGATCATTTTCTTGACTTCACTCACCATGTACAACACCGATCTCCAGCAACTATAAAATGAGCCCGGCTCAGATAGCAAGGTCCCTCTTTGGTCAGATGAGTCCCACCCTGGACTTGCCCACCTGGCTGGGACAGATGGTTTCCAGCAGTCAGTCATCTGGACACTGGTTTACCTGAACTTCCCATGTAGCTCTTACCATTCCAGTGAAAACCTTGGTTTAATGCACTCTAGTTCTTAAAAGACGAGCGATGATTCAAGCAAGGCAAGTCCCAGATATATTTAGTGAGATTTTGTGATCAGCAGGCTACAGCGTAAGTATCCAAACCTCTACCAATGACTCATTGCATCAGATTTAGACATGTAATCCCTAATGCTGTTCTTCCTCTTTCTTATAACTGATGCTTACTCACAAGAGTAAAAACATCTTTTATTGCCTCATAAGCAAGCAGTTTGCAAGGGAATGAAAAACTTTTTCAGAAATGGTCATTGACTGTGTAGCTGTGCAGATCTGGTGAATCATTTTCAGTACCTTGTGGTATTTGAAGCTTCCTTTGAAGTCACAGAAGTGGGATGTTAAGGTCTTAATTTGAATAGGGATTTATCAAATTCAAGTCTGGCCCAAGAGTTCCTGAGAAATAGAACTCAGGTCTCAGTACTTGCCACAAAATTGCCAATCTAGGTACTCATAAGGAGATCCTTGGTTTTCTTAGAGAAAAGAGTGAAATATAATGGACCATGACTTTCCATGTCAGAGCTCCATATAATAGAGCAGTTAAAAGTTTAGTTCATTTACTCTCTGGATTGGTTTTCAACTTTAATTTTTTTTTTTTTGGAACTTCATCAATATTGATTTCTAAAGAGCAAACATTTTCCCAGTCACTTTTCACAGGCTACTTGAAATGATCCAGATCACAGATTAAGAAACAACATTAACACCACACATAAGAACTAAATAAAAATAAATCTTACAAGAAAGTGTTGGTCTGGACTGTACTTGACAAAGCATATTTTGTTTGGAATGATGCAAGCTACAGAATGCACCTTATCATAAGAGAGGGGAGAAAAGTGTGCTCTGTCTTTACCAAGGCTTATTTCACAAGCTCTAAGCTAGAAACCTGCTTTTCGAAGAGGGGCTTAGATTCTGCGCCACAGTTCTGAAAACTTCCAAGCTCCAGAGCTCCAAGCAGCGGGAGCTGGGAGAAAAAGTTCCAGTGACTGCTGGGAAAAAGCAACAATCACATCCAAACAATTGCTCTGAAAACGTATCCAGCTACAGGCCATCACCCTGCAGTTTAAGAATATTTCACTCCATTGCTTGAGCACATTTATATTCTTCCAGGCAGTTTTCCTGATGTTTTATAAGGATTCCCCAATGCAACAACAAACAATCTTTCTTTTAATAGTATCACTAGATGCGTTAACCTGTATCAAGGGACATCTTGCTCTGCTCAGATAAAACTTAATTGTTCTTCTGACATCGAACAACGAAAAAACTTTAAACTCACCTAATAAGCTAAACAGGCCTCTACTTTTAGCATTTACCAAACCCACAAAGCTAACGGCACCATGTATCAAGTGAAAAAATAGCTTTAAAAAACGTGATCTATGAGAGGAGAGACAATGAGCTTAGATCTAGTGAGCCAAAACACACCTATTTTTTAAAAACCTCATCAATCAAGAGATTAGATTTTATTCTGCTGTGGTAGCTGTCTCATTCCTTTAGGTAAAGTAAAGGCTTACAGACCAAGAGAAGGTGATGCGGTGGAACATTTTCCAAGAAATATTTTTAACTGTTGAGCCTTGGCAGAATTCCTATGGTACGCGCATATTTTCTCTTTTCCAGATTCTTTCCTTCAATTTCAGTTGCTGAGATTATCTTTTGCTTTCTGTCAAAGTGTCAGATAGCACAGTTGAACATAAACCGCACCATAAAACGGTGAGGCTGGGTAGCTGAGCAAGTGGAAATTTCAGCTGGTGACACTTTAGGCTAACAGTACTATTTAAATATAGGACACAATGAAACTATGAACTAATATCCCCACTAACATACGTGGTAATTGAACAGTGCTCAGTGTCACAAACGAGGAGAGTTATGTAGGTGCTATCCTGCTTTCAGGAAGATGTCCTCTTCGCTTGGCCAAGAGACCCTCTCCTAGGCTGGTCAGTGAGGAAATATCCTTATTGTCACCTTGGACAGTTCTCAGCTGCCACGTGCTAGGACACCAGGACTTCAAGACCTGGGAAACTCCTCCTCATCCTGAGGGCTGCAGCATCTCTTTAGCAACCTGGAATGCTCTAGCACACCAAACCTCTTCCTTTACTCTTCACCACCTGAGCTGAAGCTCAAGTTCATGATCTCAGCCTTGATCACGGAGGCACTAGCTGTGGACAGCCCATGCCCACAACAGCACAGACTACGAAGACTGTACAGAGCACAGTGGACCTGCACGCCTTGCTGACAGATGCAAAATGTCCTAAGTAATCAACTCCCCGAATCTCATTGCTCACTGTTCCACATTGAAAGCAGGGCCAACCCTTCCCTCTGTATCACAAGATCATAACAGCAATTTCAAAAGTCTGTCAAAACCAGACCCTATTACACATATTTCATAAGCTTCTGAGTAATAAATGAAGAAAAACTCACAGATACAGTCACATCAATTATGCTAAGCAAAATAAGACCAGTTACTAAAAATGAAGTGGGGGTAGGGAAATGGTATCCAAGTGTAAACACTACTANACTGTTCCAAATTGAAAGCAGGGCCAACCCTTCCCTCCGTATCACAAGATCATAACAGCAATTTATTTCAAAAGTCTGTCAAAACCAGACCCTATTACACATATTTCATAAGCTTCTGAGTAATAAATGAAGAAAAACTCACAGATACAGTCACATCAATTATGCTAAGCAAAATAAGACCAGTTACTAAAAATGAAGTGGGGGTAGGGAAATGGTATCCAAGTGTAAACACTACTATCTAACTGCAAAGGCTTCCACAAGGCTCTGACAGAAAAGAACATTTAAAAACCACTCCAGTGCAGCTTAATGAAGGCTTCATTTTACTCAGCTGTTTATAAACTGATAAAACCTCACAGTTTCTACAGAAGAGACGGCTTGCAAGGTGGGGTTAAGACAAACAGGCCAGGTCCTCTGCTATACCTACTTTGCCCATCAGAACCAGGCTGCCTTGCCCATAAACTCAGCTTACCCACTCTGTTTAAGTGGGACTGCAGAGCTTCCAGACTGATAGGTTTACAGAGAGAAAGAAAAGCATGTTGGCTGCTAACAGGAGGATCTCAAATACATTTTTGATGCTACATAACCAGCTTAACCTGGCAAAATCTCAGGCATGTTTCCAGGAGAACAAACTACAGAGCACAGAACTAGATTCAGGGAGTCAGGTGAGAAGGAAACAACTTTGGGACTCTCCTCACCCAGGATGGCTGAGGGTTCCTTTCCCTGGCTCTATCCTTGCTGGAGGACCCTGCTTGGTGAGGGTACTACCTCTGGCTTCTGGTTTGTCCCTTCCATGATCCTGCTTTTGGTGAGGATTCTTCCCAATATTTCCTATTTCTTCCCAGCATCTATGATGATTGACAGTTTGTCCTTATTAATGGGTAAGGTTTTAACAGAGGCAAAATGGACTATTTAACAGATAAACTTGCATAGCAAAGCAATATGGATGCCAGCCTCCACCCACAGAAGCATCCATCATGTGCATTCAGGAGTGCTAAATCCATGCTTTAAAAGACAGCATTTGAAAGCTCTCTCCAACTCGGTAGTAAAGATGAGAAAGACCAGTGTACAAACAGGAAAACAAGGTGCAAAACAAAAAAATAATCTGTATAGACTTATGAGGCATAAAGGAAAGACAACTTTTCAATTTGTAAGGAGACCACTCTCTGCTAGAGAACACAGATGCAATCGCCTGTGTTCCTCCACCTGTAGTCTCTGATAATGCACCTACCACGGGTGCAGGCTTGGGGGTTTTGACAATTTGTCTTGCAAACAGCTATAAGAACAAATCACTTAGAGGCACCAATACACATATAAATCGAAAACATAAGCGTGGGTGCTATGCGTAGGCTGCATTATAGATGATTTTTAACTATGTCACTTCCTAAAGGGTGATTAGTTATGGGTGTTAATAACCCCAATTCAAAACTCTATTCAGCAATGTACTATCATTAGCAAGACCATCTGTGTAAAGGGAACAACCTACGCTGTGGCAGCGCACAGAGCCTGGGGCTGACCTTAATATCTTCCCCCACACACCAGCAGAGGACAAGAGGAGAGAGAAAGTCTGGCATCAGTTACTTCCCTTTTCGCTGCCAGAGGAAGATATCTGGGATAGAAAGCAAGTTTTGCACCCCTCCAGTCACACTGCCGGCTGTGGAAACAGAGTGGCAAGTTCTCTTTCTCTGAGGTCCCACTGGGGAAGTGGGAAATTTGGCTGTCCTGTTAGTGTTGAGATGTTAGTGTTGATAGTGCTGACACTATTCACAGCCAGCATAAATTACTTGACCAGCTAGTAACTGCCCAGCGTGATATGAAAAGATATTACACAATATCCAGTATTTACTGCTTTAGATTTTTTGCTCCTTCTTTGTTACTCAGCTATGTGGTAAGACAAGGTACTGCATGATGGACTTGCCTGTGAGTTCCTCCTAGCAGCAGGTGCACAGGAGCGCGAGTCATGGCAGAGAACCCTCAGCTCATGGCTACAGAGCAGATCTATGCAGATTGGAGGGGCAGTGAGAGCACAACTCAGTACCAAGTGAAGCCTGCAAACAGAAGGGAGGGCTTGGACTAACCAAAAGACCTCTTGGGATATTTTTCTGCCTTATTTTACTTTTCTGGTCCACAAATATCACCTTCCCTTTGAGAATTGTCTTAAAATCAGCTCAAATTCCCCATTAAATTCATAAAATGCAATTCTCTCACTCGTCCCAATTGCACTTATTAGCTTCATTTGGTTGCCAGAAAGTCAAATTGCAGATAGAGACAGCAGTTTTATGCTGCCACAAGCTCTCAGCTTACACCAAAACCCAAGAAAGGCTCCAGTGAGCAAAATACCAAACCAGTGCAGTGCACAAAGCAAGGAAAAAAAAGTTGCATGGAAAGATTTATGGAAAGGTAAATTGCTTGGATTATAGAAAGCTATATAAGAAGTCATGTTAATAAAAGTGTTTATCTCATCTCTTCACAGAACAAAAAAAATCTCATTCATATTAGAGCTATACTTAGAAAGTCATCAAGTGAAAACATTGATTCTCTAGAATTTCCATGTTCACTTTTGCTACTGTGCAAGTCCACTTCTTATACAAGCCTGGTTTCACACTGCATAAAGAACTTGAGCACCTTTGAAACTTCCACCTTCTTGTCCTTCATTCAAGAGTAGCCAGTCAGTTTGGGAGCAGTTACATGAGGAATAAATGACTGACAGGCAATCTAGCATGATAGGATAAAGACTTAGAAAATTAGGAACAAAGAAACAAAATCTAAAAACACTGCTACTTAAGTGAGGAGTGATTATTAAAATAAAGGCTGATGGCAAATGACACACCTGAAAACAGAAAATGGGTCCCTTGAGTGTCAAACAGCTTGATATCAAAACTTTTACAAGTCAAACTCAGTAATTTCAGATCTAGAAACAGCAATAACCTTCCTGGCAAAGCCACAGGTGCTTAATATAGCCCTACAGTACAGCTCGATCTGGAGAAACCCATCCCCGCGAGCAACGCTGCCCTGAGCAGCACCGAGGCAAACGTTCTGCAGACCGACAGCAAATTGCAGGCAGCCGCCATTGAGCAGCCCATGATATCCCTTAACAAGCTGAAGCAGATTAGCTGGGGGTATTATTACTTCTATAAAATAGCACACATGAGGAGGTGAGTAAATCTTCTGTAATCTACAGCTAGGCCTACAGCATAGGGTAGGCCTTAAGATCCTGCAGCTGGTGAAAGAAGCCTTGCAGGAAGATGAGGTTTTGTCATCTTGGCAAGCAATTCACACAGGAGATGGGAAAAGCTTCTTTGCCCCAAAGGTACCAGGCCTTCTCTTTTGACCTAGAAAACTCATACAATAAAAGAAAACAAACAAAAAGAACAAAAAACCACACCCTTTTACTAAATGATAAACATTTTTATATACCTCAGAGGATTAGGGATTCCGCATAAGCAATGAGCAATAGCTTAGCCAAATGTAGCCTGGCATGGGTTACTGCAGCTAAAGAAAGCAGCAAGATGTCAAGACACATGAACTGGGATGCAGAAACACCAATTAGAAAAAAATGGAATTATGTGGATTTAAGAAAAAACAAACAACAAAAAAAAGAATGCAGTGGCTATGCTTGTTGGGGAAGTCAGAAAAACAACTATTTATATGCTACCTGTAAGGAAGCATCAGCAGGTAAAAAGATTTTTCTTTTAGAGTAAGCAACTGAAAAAGGCCTTAAAAAAAGCAGGCAGAGCCTTGAACAGTAACAAGACACAAAGCCTCTTTAGCTATACATTGCATGGCAGTATGGAGGACAACAGTTCAAACAAAGTCAACAGTGTTGGAAATAGTGCATGAAATCCCAGAAGTGACAAACCTACTAGCCAGTGAAGAGCATGAAAGGAACCAAGTGGAAGAAATCAATCAAGAAGAAAAAGTTTTTTTTTTTTAAAAAAAAGAAGAGAGTGAGTGAGCAGGCAAGGGGCCAGATGATATAGATGGACACATATTTAAAAAACAAAAGAAAAGGTATGAGAGCTGTATCTAGAGTACAACAACTGACAAATCTGATAAGCCAGGAGCCAAGTTGGTATTTACTCCAAACTAAGGAATGACAGCAAGTGGCAAGGACTGTAAACAAGTTTACTTGCATTGGAAGAAAAAAGAATACAAATAGATGAGCTGATTAAGAAGGCTGCAGAGGCCACAGAGAGCAGCGAATGGCGAGAACCCGAGGGAGACACTAAGAGCACGCAGACTAAAGTGGGGAGCAGCTGACTGCATTCACAAGGAAGAGGCTGCAGGAGTACTTGAACATATGAAAACAAGAGAAGGTCCTACACTCTATAAAACATCATAAACATGCTGAGGTGGAGGGGAACAGAAGGCATCTATTCAGTATAGTCTTAAATGGGAGATATATCCAAACAGTTCTGCAAGAACCATTTGTTATTACTACTTTTAATAATCAGAAAAGTACAAGAAAATTTTTATTAGCAAAAAAAGCATACGTTTTTTCAGTATCAAAACTAACTATTGAAAGCAGTGGGGGGAACAAAAACAAAAAACACTTTAACCTGCAAAAACCCCAGTTGTCTCCCATGCAGTAAGTTGGTATTACTAAAGAGCAAAATTCTGCAAATTTCCTCCATTCTCAGAAAATAAAAGCATGCAAGTTCCCTTAAAAAAAGTTTACTCTAAGTGAAATTGCAGATGTTTTTGTGCACTTCAGGGACTTCAAACAAAGCATCAATTATCTGAATAAGTAATGATGAAAAGACATTATGAATAAAATGCTTCGCCAAGCCCAGTTCACGAGTCAATTGTTTTTCAAATCAAACAGCATACTGTGATATTTGACATGTTATTCCTTTTTGCAAGAGGTTAAGAGTTTTCTATGTTTCTGTGCTACACCTGCTACCAACAGCGTGGGGAGAGAGAGGAAAAAAAAAAGCCCTGACAAATATAAAAGGCTAGAAGAAATAAAAAATGCTTAGATCTTGCACTATAATCCTCTCTCCACATACACACACACAGAATGCTGAAGCCCAAACAAAGGGAAACATAAGAATCTCACCAGCAATTCAGGCTAGTTTGAATCTTAAAATTAAATCTTGGAAAAAATGTATTAGGTCTTGGTAGAACATGCAATGTCTGTTTGTCGAGCCATCATTTCCAAAGAGCCTCTCTTGCTGGCACCTGGAAACAGAACTAGCATAAGGCTGATTATCATTTCCGTAACCCCCAAGGAAAACTACCGTGCAAGATGTTTGAGTAAGAGCAGTGCTGTTCGAAGGCAGCATTCATAAACAGAACAAAGGCTAAACAAAAGGCTGAACAAGTACATCATAATTAGCAACTACAACCAAACTTTTAATTAAGATATTTAAGAAAAACCAGCAAGAGCTTTTTTGAAAATAAATAAATAAAATCACAAGCATTTATGCTTTCTTATAACATGAATTGGTCCTGTGAAATAAACAGCCTAAATCTAAGTGATCACAATTATTTTGTCACTCTGATAAGAGTTTTACCATGAATGCTCTGCTTACTCTTTAATTCTAGATTCTGTTTGTATTCCTGTTTTATTGCAGAGTATTTCCTCTCCAAGAACTTAGCAAAACTGAAGCCAAATAAATAAATAAAACGTAGTGAATTAGCCTTACTTTGTCATTAACGTGGAAACTTTTTTCCTGCCTAGGACAGAACTATTCTTAAAAAGGTTCAGAATTTTAACTATAACTCATTCCCCTCGCCGCCTGAACAAATCCACAGCTACCACAAATAAATCCTGATACACTGCTCTGTCAATGACGCTACACTTCATATGTTTCTTTAATCCATGCAGCTAGGCTTGTATAAAAATATGATATAATTTCACACAGATTTCACTGTTAGGTATGAAGTTCCCTTAAGGCCAAAAATGAGTTAAGAGATAATAGAAGCCTAACCAGCAATATTAAGATTTTGCATCTTTCTTCCTTGCATAAGGATATATCTACTCTGATAGCCTCTCCTATTCTTCACAACTGTTGCCTGGCTGATTTCAACAGGAACAGTTAGTTAACATTGATGGAAAAGAGCAAAGAAAACTTCTCCTGCTTCTCCTGTTCTTCTCTTGCTAAATAAGAGTTATTTAAGAGGTCATTTGCTACACATCTATTTCTAGAAAATTAATAAAAAAAGCAAATTCCCAACATTGGTAACTCCAGATATATACCCAGGAAAAGTAATAATGAATCAAATACATTTGCAAAAAGAGAAAAAAAATAAAAAAAGCAAAAGCCCACAGCCCAGAACACAGGCATCAAAGTGATTAGCAGTGAAATTAACAAATTTCCATACAAATTTCCAGTGTTGATATGCAACCCAATGTGCTACTGAGATAAACATCAACTGTTTCTGCCTAACAAAACAGCATCTATCATTTGGAAAGTTTTTCCTGCAGCTATGTGGATCCAAAACTTCCTCCTCTCCCTACCTCCCAAATATGCTCTTAAATTTAGTATAAACTGACAGGCTTTTAAGGAAAGTTCTGTTTTGGTATAATCACAACAGGTTAGTCCAGTCAGATCCTCCTTAGACTCTCCAGGAAGAGGTACCATCCCCAAGCTGCTGCTGTTCTTCCCAGGACTATTTAGAAAGTTACAGAACTGCAGGGCCTCTCTGGGTTGCTGACCTGCCCAGAGCTTCTCCTGCTACAAATCCAGAATATCCTGGCTCTGCAAAGCAGTCCGTCTTTTAAAAAAAAAAAAAAAAAAAAAAAAAAAAAAANAAAAAAAAAAAAACACTACATAACACCCATTCCACTTTGCAGTAATCACTCAGTTCTTCACCTCTAAACTTCTCCTCTAGTACCTGGACAGAAATATGCAAGTATTTGTGCATATGACTAAAAAACAAACAAACAATAAAAACTAACAATGTTGCCTGTAAAACTTGGACAAAGATACTTGCCATGCATCTTTGTCCACTAATCCCAAACTGGAATAGCTTGGGAATCTCCCTCCTTGCAGGCCTTCTTGAGGCTTCTCTATTCCCAGAGCAAGCCAGGCATTTTTTCTTCTAGTCTACATTTTTCTGTTCAATAGGTGGAGTAAAGTAAAAGGCTTATTTCTGTGGAAAGGGCTCTTCCTCTGCATAGCAATAAGCCTCACACTATAATTGATTTTTTTCTTAAATGTCATTTAAATTATTTTGGTATGATTTATCTTGCCTTACCTTTCCCTAAAACATCTCAGAATATTAACAATAAAATAAATGTAATAATACTCTAACATCTTCAAACATTACCTAATTTAAAAATCTAATTTACTTTTCATCATTTAGGCTTCCTTACTATTTTGTATGTCACTCAGTGCGGATAGTAAAATTAGACTATCAGTTTCATTTTTGCTCTGAATATGTTGCAGGTTTTGCTTCTCAAACAGTAGAATAGTGTTCGAGTTTAAGGTTTCCAATATTGTTCAAGAGCTTTTAAATAAAGGAATCGCTTTAATTTTATTAAAAAATTCTTCAACTGCTCTCCCCGGCCCTTTTTAAAACAAAAGGCCGGGCATTTGGCACAAAACTAAACCTCCAATGTACCTGTTAAATAGTATTATGTGGCCTTCTACTAATACAAAGAGACAATAGAAACTGTAAATGGTGCTAAGGGTGCAATTCTGTACAATGACCTTCCAATGAAGTCAGTGGGAGACCTGCTTAAGAACCGATAAACAATTTGAACTGGTAATGTAATATGAATTATGCTATTCTTGCTTTGGTGGAATTTAAAACATGATTTATCACCATACGCAGCCCTCCTTTCAAGTCTCCACAGTCAGCAGACAAACAGTCCAAGTCTAAACCTTGCATTCAACACGTGCTGCCGTGCTTCAAGGGCTCAAAGAAGGCATTTATAGAAATACATTATTGCAACATGCATGTTCATAGGCAACATTTATTTCAGTTGGTATCATTTTATATTATAGGGAACAATAAGCAAACAGAAGTTTCACTATACTCAAGTCTTATCTTTTTAATGGTCTAGAATACTTAATATTATCAGATTACTGCAGAAAAAATTGCTATTGGCACAAAAATCAGTGCTATTAACCTGCATAGTAAGCATAATGCAATTAAAAACATATTGTCATGGGTAACATTTTTAATTAAAAACATACCTTGATTGTGCTAATCACAGTAAACTAGATTGAGAAAGAAGTACTCTTAAAATTGCTTTTTACCACCATTTATATACACAGCAAAATCAAGAGAGAAAAAACAAAAACAATTTGGACAGTGTCATTAGGCTGGTAAATTTAACCTGTTCCTTGTGGTCCTTATGTATTTGATGCAATCAAGCCCCTAGACCTCATTAAAGTTATTAATTCAACATCACTAAAGGCACAGGAGGCCTCACTCCTTCCTGCCACTCTCCCATTGCCTCCTTGCATCCTATCCATGGCTAAAGCGCAAAAAAAAAAAAAAAGGACAAAAACACCAGGAAACTCTGAAAGCTGAGAAAACCCTTCCCGAAATAACACAACGGACACTACTCAGCACACAGCCAGAACCGACAGAAAATGGTAACATTTCCCTCCATCCCATCTTGTCCGTGGAAAGATTTGAGGCAACTCCATACAAGAGTAGTAGGAAACGTTTTCTTTTTTTAATCGGTTATTTCACAGCGTGGGGGAAGCCACCTGCCGCACTGCAAGGCCCTGGTGCCCTCTCCCCACCCCAGAGCAACCCAAACCCTGGTTCAACTCCACGAACCGCTGCTGTAACCCCGCTCGAGTAAGAAGACAAGACTCAAACCGCCGCCTTGAGCCCCGCTTAAGGACGGGCTTGACTCGAAGCCCCCTCTCAGCCCCGCGGCCGCGCCCCGCGCAGGGCGGCGCTAACGGCGCGCGGGGCAGAGCAGCCCGCGCCGCGCAGGCCTCTACCCCGCACCGGGCGCGCCCGG
>VWPW01012703.1:44687-63909 GCA_013389825.1 Crypturellus undulatus
GGCGCGGCGCCAGGGGCGGTGTGAGGCGGCGGCGGCGGCGCCGCCATCTTGGCAAGGGGCAGCGCGGCGCGGGCGGGTCAAGGCGCCCGCGGAAGGGGGGATCTTCCCGCCCCGTTTTTTAACCGTCGCGACGAGCCCGTGGCGGCGGGAGCCGCTCGGGGCACCTGGGGCGGCAGCGAGCGGGGAATGAGGGAGCAGGTGCGGCGGGGAGGAGGGAACCGCGGCGGCCGCGGCCACGGGGGCTGCCCCGCTCCCTCCCGCGCCCCGCGCGAGCGCCCGTGCCTCCCGGTTGCGAAATGAAAACAAAATACAATAACATACAGCACACGGGATAGGCTTTACCTTGATCTCCCTTTCTTTTCTTTCTTTTTTTCCCCCCCCACCTTGTTTTTGACCCGGGCAGCGACGCCCCTCCGATAAAGATGTTTCAGGAAGAATTTTGAGTCGGATAAAAAAAGCTTCTTTCTCAATCGATGCTGGAGGGAAGGAGAGGATGATGCGACACCCGTGTACGATCGTGCGCCACAAATAGAAGGTTGTGGGAAGCTTTCCCTTCAACATAAGCTTTGTCCTATATTTTTTCAAACGGTTTTATTTCCCTGCTGTGTAGGTCATTCTTAACATTAGGCTAAATTTAGCTGGAGATACACCAGCAGCGGAGACAAAATGTCTCAAAAAAATGATTTAGGCCCACAACTACATGGCCTGGTCAGGAGGCTGCATGCAGAACTATTTACATTTTTATTGACTTTTTATGTTTTTTGTCTACCCCGGCTTCATTAAAGGTAATAAAAAGCCTTTAAAATATCCTGTGTGTAGCAAATTAAAGGTTTATAGTGTGGTTTGCCTGGTTTGCTCTCATGCTTCGAGCCATGCGTACAACTCGCATTAATTTCAAGGGTATTTCTACCACAAAGTGAGGGAAGTCTCCAGCTCTAACATCTCGGGCCTTTTGAAGATCTGTACCTGAAACTTCAAAACGGTGCCCTAATCTCTGCTTTCTGTAAGGATGGCGGAATTTGTACTTGTTTATGCACTTTGATTTTCATTTTTCTGCGTATAAATCTAGCTGTAGGTGGATACCCTGAGCCAGATTTCTCCCTATATCTTCTCCATAGAGCATGACAGAGACATACGTGGTTCTGTGTTAGTTTGGCAATGAAGTACATTCAGTACCAAACTGGATCCAATGCATCTGTTTCAGATGTTAGCATAAAAGCAATTTGTTTGGCTTCACCTATCTCTTAGTTTGGTCAAAATCCTCTGTTTTAGAGATACACTGTCACGTACAGCGAGGACCTGCGATACGTACAGACATCCCCTAAGATACATAAATTAAAAGTGGAGATATGAAGTGTGATTATCAAAAATTCAGAAAAAAAGAGACAAATCATTTTTTGACCCTTCCCCATTGGAAACAAATTGACTTCGTCTATGCACTATAAGAATTTCATTATATCAGAAGTATTATATCTTTTTTTAAGTTCCCTGATTTCAAAATGCTGAGCCAAGATTATGTTGCTGTCCTTGTAGGTGCATTGGATGTTTTCTTTCTGTGCTTTTTGATGGCTAGAATTGTGACAATCCTTCTTTACAGCATCTATAACTGTCTTTTGAGGTGGTGATATCCTTAAAAATGGAGAAGTCTAGCTCCAAACAGCAGTCAAAAGAGGGCATCAATGCATTAAATGCTAGGGTATCACACCACAAGACAACGACTTTTCTAAGATGAGTTCACTTTGAAGTCCAGTGTAGCTAAAGGAAATGGCATTTCCTGTACAGCATTCTTATTTGCAGTGTACTGAGTCTGCACAGTTCAAAATTTTAGTAATTTGCCTAGGTTTATAATGTCTCTGAGCAGAAGATTTAAAAATTCTACTTAGTACTGCAAAAGCTTGAATCTGCCATTTTGCAGTTCCTTCTAGATCTGTTTACAGTACAAATATTTCTGCACAAGCACAGCAAAAGGTCTGCGTTGTTGTACAACTAATGATCATTCTATGGCATTTAGTTGATGATACCAGTGTAGATACATCTGATTTTCTAACTGCCTTTTAAAAATAGACTAGAAATAATCATAGAAAAGTCTTCTGTATTCTTGACGAAAATACAGAAAATACAGCTAATGTTGTTTTGAAAAGTAAACTATAGGTGGATCTGTTCAGCTATGAAAGAAAATGTGAATTGTAATCAGTATGTTTCTTAAAGCTGAATATGGTTAATGAATGGTCTAGATATGAACTGTGCAGATTTAGCTCATTTTCGTGTACTTCATATCTTAGTCATAAGACACTACCACCACCACCAGAAACATCTTCTAAAACAAGAAATGAAGTGAGAACTTACGTTTCTCCTTCGGAAAAACGAGTCCTAGGTTGTAGGCAATGAAAGTGATGTGCAGCCTCAACTCAAAGGGGGTGGATGCTCATCGTGCACATGGGTTAGAAAAGCACCTGTGTCGCTTTGTGTACGTGCATCTGCCCACCTGAGCGCCCAATTCCCGTTACTCCTCCCACAGTCCGCCCCGTTTCTTTGTCTAATCCGAGCAAACAGACAATAGGATCCGCACGGGTTCAGAAACCTGGGCTGAAGGGAATAGATATGATTTGCTAATGGGAAATAGCTCACCCTGTTTCTGCTGCTGGAATCGCAGTACCAAATGCACAATCTTGCATGTATTTCTTTATGAAGAAACAGCAAGACTAGATAAAGTCAGATGGTGACTAAGTCTAATAGCTTCACAGTGCTATTAGAGGACAGCAATGAAATTGCCTTAATTTAGAATGTAACATTCTAAATCAATACATTGTTAATGCATTTAGAATAAATGGTAAATGCAAGCTGAAGTAACTATTTATGTATTTTAAGCAGTGAAAAGAAAGTACAAGTGATTTTTCAAGGTAAATGTAGAAACCAATTACAAAACTTATCTTTGCAACTGCCATAAAAATATAAACACATCAAAGGCTTTGAGGATATCAGATATGAACCTTAATTCTTTACACCATCAAGGCTCCCATGAAGACACTGTCCCAAGATCACCACTCCGACTATGATCCGTAATACTAATGGAGCTCACGCTTACATACCAACTTCACTCATTTCCATTTATTTCATGATACAGTTTTTGACTAGTGTTCTTTTCTTTTGAAGCAGATAATGTAATGTGATACAGTTTTTTGGAATAGGATTTCTAACATGTTTGTTATGCAAAGTGAAAAAAAAAATTGTAAAATTGTAGCTGAAATACATCTTTCTTCTTCAAGGCAGCAGTTGTTTATGGCTGGAAGTGAGGAGGTTACACTGGTGTCACAAGTGTGGATGGCTGAACTTTCTTCCTGGTAAAGAGCTGGACTTAAAGCTTTGTCGCAGTCTCTCATTTTAGTGGAAAACAAATTTTATTCATCTTTTTGGCCATCTGTAACCATAAGGACTTTAGTCAATCATAATAATATTAGTTTTAATTAATATGTCTTTTTTATTTTGTACAATATTATGCAAACACTTAATACATCATCCAAATATCATGTGCTAGCAAATACAGAGTGGGGGGAAAATGCTGGTGGAGCCCATTGAAGGCTTTAGCCTTACGGCTTCTGCTAGTTTATTTATTTGTTTATTTATTTTTCTTCCTCTTCAGAAGAGCAGAACTGGAGAAGAAGAGATAACAAAGTATTTGTTTTGGAAAGTAGGTGACTTTGTCAGCGTGCTGATTTAAACCATGAATTCCCAGCCCTTAGCAGTCCTTAGCTGATACAGAAAATATTGTTAAGAAGTGAGACTGGTAAAAATCCAACTCAACCCCTGTCCCCGAGTAGCACTTATCAATAAATTTCTGCTTAAAAAAATATTATTATACCTTTTCTATACATATTTTAGTCAGTGACTCCCACTGATTTAATCACAGTCACTCAAATGTGTTTTTACACCATTCATTGAATACTTCAGTTAAGGCCTAATCTCATTTGGATTTATTACGATTTATCTTGGATTAAGCATTTATCTGCTAAGGATTATGACCTATACTGTGAGGTACTGATGAACCATTGGAGTTCAGGAACTTCTAAGCACATGAGAATGAATTGGCTATGTTCTTTCTTTTTTGACACAGGCTTCACATATCATCTTTTTTCAATCAACTTTGTAACATTCATATAGATGCATTGAATAAGTATCTAATTTTCATTTAATGCAGGCAGCAACCTGGAAGACTCTTAGCATCCAGTAGGAGCAAAGCTGCATTTAATTAGGAGCAGCTTAAAGGATCAGAGCAACATGACTTTGTATTCACTCTGCCTTCAATCTAACATTATACTTGATTTTTTTTTATACTACTTTCCTTCATTTTGAAATATATTTTGGTGATTCTTCCACTGCTACTCCAAATTTGAGTTTCTCTGATTTGCACAGACAGAAGAAAAGGAACAGTAGGAAATAATTATTTGTTTATTAGCTTTCTGGATTTTTAAGATATTTTTGCATTCAAACAACTTAAAATCGCTTCCTGTATTGATATGCTTGCCATGCTACTGCCTCTCAGGAAGTTTTTTTGGGTCATTAAAAGAAGTTGGTCTTTGGCTTTAATTTGTGTAAAAGCCACCAATATAGACCGTAGTTGACTCAAAATGTGTTCCAAATAGTTTGGATACTTAATAACTTTGTATATTTATTATAGTTGAGAAATTCTGTTTTATATCATTTTAACTGCACAAAGGTTAGAGAATTCTGCTGGCCATTTTAATTCTGCGTGCTTGTGAATTGTCATTACAGTTTGGGTTTTTACTTCATGATCATATGACATAAAAATGTTTAAGTACTGTAAATCAGTCTTGCATAGTACTGGGAATAAGACCTTTGGCATAAAATTGCATAATTTAACATGTTTGCACACTCTTAATAGAGGAATTGGAATGAAAATCCATGCTTTGTTTCCAGTATACATTTCTACTATTTGCTGAGTACTGTCACATTTAGAATGTGCAATCGTGCAACAAATGACTCTCCTGTACCGTTATTGTTCGTTTTGGGGACTGCCTGCAATGTCTTACTAGCTTACCGGGGAGTTTACAGTGTAAATGCAAACATAAAGAGATGAAACCTGAGGTTGTTAGAGGATGCTAGTTCTAGTATGTTTGACTTGGGTGTAATTGGATTTTATATTTGCAGATCATTTCAAAATTCACATTTGCTCGCAGTGCTGGGCTAAAGCATGTTTTGTTACCAATTTGTGTCACAGTTGCTTCTCCAATAAATACTCAAGAACTGTGGACTTACGGACCCAGCAATGTGCAGGCGATCATAGCTCACGTTTCAGTTATGCAAGGAAAGGAGGCAACTGAGGAAAGACAAAACAAAAAGAAGAGAAATGGATAAGCATAAAAGTCAATTCATCTACTGTACCTACAAACATTGATAAATAAACTATGAAAAGAAATATTGAATGATAACTATATTTTTCAGCATCTTTTCTGTAAATCTTCTATCTAGATTCCTAGAAGATAATTTTTTTGTGATACAATGAATTTCCTATTTATTTTCATATGGAAGAAATATTGTTAAAAGTTTTCAGGATGTGCATTTCAGATTAAATTAGCACTTTGTTACTTATGTTGCAATGTGAGCCTTGCAATAGTGTCTAGCCTGTAGTAAATCACAATTAGTATCTTTGTATTCCACAGCTGGGGAATGTGTTGAAGACTTCACCCTTTACCGCAGCATTTTCCTTCAGAGAGCAGTTCTCATTCAAAAAAATAAAAATGTAACTAAAAACATTCTAGAACTTTGAAGTGTAAAATAATACAAAACGAGCAAGGGAGCCTGGCAGAGCCTGCAAGACAGCTTAAACTGCAACCATGAGAGAGGTCTCATATGATACCACCTTGACCATATGTGGGTTCTGTACCCATTTTTTTCTATAGATGTTACAATATGTTGCCTTTTGCCTTCACTGAGGTGCTTGGAACGTTGCTTTGCACTTCCCTGTCTTACTAGGGTGCCTCCTCCTTCCTTCCTCTACTTGTAGCACAAGGTGAGGTGCTGCTGCTTGCAGTACTGCTTTGAAGCCAGGCAGTTAGCAAAAGTGAACGTCAACCAAGCTGGGGGGTGAGAGCAATCCCTGAGTACAGACACACAGAATGAGCTATGGGAAGAATTTCCTGGCTACTAATGCGCTTGTTGCCAGGAGGACTGAGTGCTAAGACACTCCCCCTGGATACCTGGATAAAAAGACCCAAGTTATTTGTAGAGATTACTGGATAAAAATCACCTCCAATTATTGTTAAGTACACGTCCACGGAAAAAAATGTGATTAAAATTTCTGATAATGGGGTATGTTACAGTTCTCGTGGAATTCAGGATCAGCAAGTACAAGGCACTGATCTTAAAGCTGCTGCTGGGATGTAAGGATCAGAAGTTTGTGCTTATTCGTTTTTTATGGCATCAGTGCAGAACAGGATATGTGGATTTGCAACCCTATGGATGGGATGGATGTTGAAAGGTTCTTAAGGAACACCGGGTAAAGGATGTACCATTAACAACCACCCTTTGAGCTCAACAACCCCGTGGGATTTTCACCTATCTATCTCTCTGCCTGTCTGCACCGTAATGTTCCAAGCTGGCTACAAGCGTGCTGTGAGAGACCTTGCTCAAGCCAAGGCAGATGACATCTACCGCTTCCCCCATGTCCACAGATCCTGCCATTTCAGCATAGAAAAGAATGGGCTGCTCAAGCATGGTAAACTGTGGTAAAACCATGCGGGCTGCTATTTCTTATCATCATCTGTTCCTTTTTCTCCAGAAATGACTTGCACCTTGATTTCCTCAGAGATCAGAGAGAGGCCGGCTGGTCTGTAGTTCTCTGGATTATCCTCCTTGCCCTTCTTTAGCATTACAGGCTTGTGGGATTTAAGTGTGAAATCAGGCTTTCACTTCATGGATAAGAGATTTGACATAGTCCATAATAATATGCTCTCAATAAACCAGGACTTGACATAGTCCACAGTGATATGCTCCCAGTAAACTGGGACTGAAAAAATCTATGAACTGTTATTGATCTCCACATGCTACTGGGGAAATTTTCCAAGATCAGTGATAGCTTGGAAATCACTTGCATTTTAAAATCATAGATCACTACTTCACTTTTTTTGGCATTTACAATATTGCATTATGGTAATGAACATGTTAGAGGTATAAAAAGAAAACAAAATGCTTTTAGCATTTTATTTTTTGTTTGAGCAATAATGAAGACGAAAATTTCCTGATACAATTCAAAATAATGGTTTTGTTTATTAAAGATACATACCCATTAAGATGAAGTTAGGATGAGAAAAATGCTTGTTTGTGTGAAAATAATATCTGCTTTCTCAACAATAGCATCTCCTGAGGTTTCCTTGATTCATACCTGATTACTTTAATGACTAAACCAAGTTTCTACTCCTGGTAAAACTACAGAATGCATACTGATGTAGAAGAATAAAAGGTATTTTACTCTCCCGAGGCATTGTCAACACAATTCTAAGTTAATTTTTTTATTCTGAAATTATTCACAAGGAAGATGAGTGGCTTCAAGTTATTGTCCTGTGCAGAGATTGTCAAAGTCTCCCTGTGTCAGCTGCTTAACTTCTGTTTTAAGTCGGGAAGGTCTGGGGCTTTGACTACAATGGGACACTTGTTCATGACAGGAAAAGTATGTTTACAAGGTATTAGTTAACATCTGCTAAAATCACCTCTTTACTGGTGAAGTCAAAGAATTTGGAAATCTGAAGATTATTTTTTT
This sequence comes from Crypturellus undulatus, assembly GCA_013389825.1. Lineage (NCBI taxonomy): Eukaryota > Metazoa > Chordata > Aves > Tinamiformes > Tinamidae > Crypturellus > Crypturellus undulatus. Next base: position 52,462 of record VWPW01012703.1, read on the forward strand.
GCTGCCTGAGGCATGAAGAACTTCATGTTGTGAACACAGTGATTCCTCCAGCTGATTTAGGGCCCGCTCTGATGCATTCTGAAGGATGTTACACACGCCGTGGTTGGAAAGATGATGTTTTCACTGAGGATAGAAGAGTGAAATAGCAGAAGTGGTGAGCTGACTGATCTTTAGAAAAATAATGTGAATATGAATTGAAGATGAGCTACTTACAAGTATAAAACCAAATTAGAAATCACAGAATTCATAGTTTGCTGTCAGACTTGTGGATGGCAAAAATACGCATTTTTAAAAAGATAACAAAATTGTCTTTAAAAAGATTACAAAATCTGAATGGAAAATAAACCCTAAGTATAACAAACAATAGGCTGATCTGAAGTAAGAACTTTGAACACAGGCTTAAATTGTTTAACATACAACACGATTTACTTTATTTCCATGAAAACATCAATTCATCCACAGTCTCATGACATGAGATGCATAAAGATGTCTCTATTTTGCCTCCTGAGCCTCTTTTAGGGATTGGTTTGTGTTCACTTATCTAGAATTAGGATTACAGAGACTATTTCAAATGTCTCTTAAAATATGTGTTATTGCAAACAACGAATATAAAATGAAATTCACACACATATCTCTGCTGGTGGCCAAGAGCTGCGTTGCAATATGCCGGAAATCCAAACATCCTCCTACTCCCAGAGCCTTGCTGACAGATCTGCAACAACTTCTTTCTCTTGAAAAAGCTACATACAAAATCAGAATAAGAAATGGAGAATCCTGCTTATTCTGAGAAAAAAATTATAAAATGCAAGGCTAAATATTCCTCATCAATATGAAAACTGTATTTTTTTCTGAGAATTTTGTTTTCAGGCAACACTGAAAAATCTGAAATCTCCCTCAATGCAGCAAGAGAAAATCTCAACATCCTTGAAAAAGCAACAGCTTTAAACCCTTAGGATTATTTCATTGTTTTCTAATATAGCTATTTAAATCTACAAATTGTTGGGCTTCTGCATAAGTATAGGGGTGTGCATTAATGGAACTTGATACAGAAATAGAACGTTAGTTCAGCAAATCCTCCTTTGTTGAAAAACCAATTAAAAAATGAACACAAGGGAATAGAAAAACAAGTAACTTTTACAGGAGTGTATTTTTTTAAACAGAGCACACTTTGCAAGAAGTGCTCTATTAGATGCTACATATTTTAATTAGCTGTTTAGAAAATCAGGTTGACAGTGTCCTTTAATTAGTAGACATTGACTTACTCCACATGTATTATGGCATAGTGAATCTTATTAAGATAAATGTTTCTTTCTGGAGATATATATATATATAAAATCCACTATCATTTGTTTGCCTACCAGATTGCCCACCATCAATACAGCTGCTTTTTAAAATGATGAATTTTAGTCACATATTTAATTAGCTAATAGCTGATCTCACTGTAAGGTCTTGATCCTTTTTACATGTATTCTTTCATCCCGAAATAGTCTTTGGTTGTGTCTTGTTTTTGAAGTTTCCTTTTGAATTTGTCCTTGTTACTTTGGAACCTAAAATGCAGTAAATCAAATTATTAAAAGTTAAAATTATTGTGGAAGCGTTTAAGGTTTTGAGCATAGCTCTGCTCTTCTTTATAAAGTATTGCTAAACACTACAGATATTTTAAAAATGTTATATTTTTTGAAGCTAGTTTTTCCACTTGGATTGGTGCAGATATTTGGTCAGTGAGAAAATTATGTACAGGCTATTAACTAGGATTTACGTATCGCTGCTCAGTATGCAGTCTGCTCGCAGAACTCACATTATTTGAGGGCCATAGTTGGAGAGCACAGCAAAATTAGAAAGGATAATTAAAAAAATTGATGTCTTAATAGCATTCACACTAAAGACAGTAAAGCACTCATGGACATCATTGTTTTGAAGAGGAGTTTTGGGGAGAAATGCCATTATTTGTTGTGCATAGTGTAGGGTAAAGGGTGCTTCTCGATCTCCATGGCTTATATCAGTGCTTAGAATGACACTCTAGGGAAAATACCTCCTGCCTTAACAGCATATGGAGTATATGCCTGGCCTTTCCCTATAGCTTGCAGAGGCATAGCATGGCCTCACCAAGGATAAGCAAAGTTGAAAGTTAATAAAGCAGAAGCTTTGTTATGAGGAGTGCTTTTGAATGGATTTCTGGAGACAGGGATGNCTGAAAGTTAATAAAGCAGAAGCTTCTTTGTTATGGGGAGTGCGTTTGAATGGATTTCTGGAGACAGGGATGGTGCCGCCAAGAAGTAGATCTGGGAAGTAGAGCCAGAGACTCTGCAGAAGTTCGAGGCTTTCCGATGAACAGCCCTGGAGCCCTGACGGACTTGGGAGACGTTACGTGGGGCTAATGTAAGTCCAGGCTACCGTCCACTGCGGTACTTCTGGAGAAGCTCTACAAGCTGCGTTGGTCACTGATTTTGTAGCTTCCATGTGTGCACCTTCCATTTCATTTGCCTTAGCTGAACCAAATACATCTAGAAAAGTCCATGCTACTTGTAAATGAACTTTATTTATGGGAAACTTTGAAATAAGTTGGAAATTATGGGAAATAAAATAAGACCAATAATATAAGTTCCCTGAAAACTTCTCTAGGCCGGATGGTCCAACATTAGAGAATCTGCTTAAGGAGAGTAAAGGGCGTGAGGGTGCCTAGAGCCTCATGGTGATGGACTAATAGTGGACAGTAGAATAGGGTTGAATATCCATCAAGCTGGTTGTGCTACTTTCAGCTTCCTAACAATCAATGAGCAGTAAGCAAGCTTCAATCTCTGCAGAAAAGTGACTCTATTCCTTAAAACAGAGCATCTCCGACTTCTAGAGCACGTTATTACTAAAAGAAGGGCATAATTGACTTTCTGGGTAGACGATTACTTGTTCTTGCTGCTGCTGTCCCATAACAGCATGGATTATAAACCTTATATCCCAGTCATTCGGGCAAAACTCTGTTATCTTAGCCCTGCTGTTTAATTAGCTTTTACAATTGGACATTGTTTATATTCCAATAAATGTTGCCTGAGTAAAGGCTTCCCCTTAACCAATTATACTAGATGTTTTTCTGTGAAGGCCCTAATTAAATAGCATCTATTCCTGTGTTTGTTCTATATCCTGCCTATTGTGTAAATCTCTGTAGGAGTGCAGTGCTGTACTGGGATATTTTACTGACATTTCTGTCACTTGCTGGTTCACTGGCAGTCGTCGTAGTTTCTGCTGCAGCTGCTACTGATTGCAGCTTCTCCCTTTAAAAGCTGTTGTTCACTGTATGGCAGGAGGGCTCTGGTGGTTAGGGCAAATTTGAGGCTTGGAAAGCCAAGTCAGCTCCTTTTTGTATGATGGACTTCTCAAATGGTGCTAAGTCATGTACGGTCCCTGCCAGGACAGTGTAACAGGCTGACTGACCAGGTTACAACTCCTGCTGTCCCGTCCTGCACTTGACAGTGCAGAATTTTAAGGCAAGGGTGAAGTTTACGTGAAAATCCTCCTTTGTGTCACTTTGTGATATAGTGGCACTTTGTAACAACATCACAGAGTGACACTGTGCCACTTTGCAGAGACAGGGTCTGATTCGGAAGCAACTCTACCACCCATACCAGTTTTTGGACAGTTTCAGGTATGGTCATTGTCAGCTGGCCTAAGCAGTGCTGTCTGCGCCTCTTAATCAGAGCCTCAGAGTATTTGAATTTCAGTCCTACTGTATAATGGGATATTATTTTTTGGCAGGAAAGATTTGAAGATATTTTACATTCCAGGCGCTATTTCTTAGAGCTCGTTCCTAAGGACCATCATTTTTAAGGCCTAATTTATGTGTTTTCAAAATACAAAAGGGAAACGAGCATACTTTCTCTGATATAGCTGTGTGCATTAAACAGCCCCCACCCCAGGTCTGTCAGTGGATTCCCAAAAGTAATATTTCAACACCATATAACAAAGTAAGGTAGAAGCTTATTAATGGGCACACTGTTTCACTGCCAATTCTTATGAGTTAGAGGATTAAAAAATACAATATCCCATCTGTTCTTTAGCAAATATCGTGATTTAGAAGTTACACATCATTTGTAACCGCACTTTTACTGTGTTTTTCTACCATTCAAACTTCGACAGAGTCATTTCAATTTCATCTTAATATCCTCATTTAAAAATTATGCTTGATTGCAAGATGCATTAGGTAAGAAATAATTTTTGCTGCTTCTGATCAAATAAATATACATGATAGTTTTCTTAAGGTTCTAATTTTAGGATTCTTGCTGTCTTTGCTAGGGCCACTGACTCTTGCAGGGAGGCTGAAAAGCTTGCATGCCATGGAAGTCCCTGAAGCTCTAGACTGTAGAAGAAGTCATTAATAAACACATGTATGTATTTATTTATTTATTTTTCTGTAGACTCTGAACTCAAAGTTGGGGACAGCTAATTGGGTGCGATTATGCCTTATTGAACGTCCACTTCTCAACATGGCTGTTTATAACAGGGAAGACAGCTTTGGTAATCACGGTGTTCAGCGATACCTATAATTTGACATTACCTAGACAAAAGACAGAGAAATTAACAGTGTGTTTTATATCTTGAAACATACAAAATCATGATTAAAATGATACTATGAGTTTTGTCTCGGTGTAACAATTCTCTCATGATACTAAAGTCGGATCTCTGCCTATAGCAAGATGGTAAGGCCACAGTTTACACAAGGTCACTAATCTTTATCATCTGCCTAACCATCACCAATTAACATGCTCCTCTCCGAGCATGCCGCGTGCTCTACAACTGCCTTACAAGAGCCGAGACGCTGGGTCAGAACTCAGTGAGGACTGGTGTAACGTGGGCAGGAGCTGTCCTGGGTAGCAACCCCATCCACAGGGCAGGGTGATGCACCAGCATCTCTGATGCTCCTCCAGGTTGGAAGAGCTTGCTGTCCTAAGGTAGGTCAAAAAGGCCTAAAGACAAAGGTATTCTGTGCTTGACCAAGAGCCCGTGCTTTCAAGAGTGTCTGCAGTAGCTCCACAATGTAGCCGGGTCTGCATGACCCAAGTCTGGACACACTAATGCGGGTTATGAGTCTGTGCCCTTCTGAAAGTTGTCGTTGAAAGCTGCCAATGGTCTTGGCAACGGCCTTGAGGTTCTCTGGTGTTTCGTTTCCTTCTTTTGCATTGGGTTTGATAGTGAGTGCCCTTGAAGCAATAGAAGCTTTGGGAGTGACCTTAGAGGAGGAGGATGGCACTGAAGTAAATGTCACTCTGAGCATGTGATAGTTTTGCACCCAGTATTGTTTGTCTGAGATATGAAAGGTAGGAAATTGTCCCACCAATAGATGTGGGTAGCTCTCTTACACAATCATCATTCTACAGAGCTTGGAGAAAGAGAATAGCTGTGTCCACAGCTCTGTCTGGCTGCAGCTCTGTCCCTCATCATATGATCATAGGCAATCTTCTGCCTTGAGAATTTCTATACTTAAACTCAAAGAATTTTCGTTTTATTCAAATGCCTGTTCTAACATGGAGGAGAAGGAAAGCCATGAGCCGTCCGGACCTCGGGTCTGTGTGTTTCCATGGCAGACACTGCAGGCTGTACATTTATGCAGGCTCAGTGCAGGGCCTGGAAACAGGCTGTGTTGGAGGCTTGCTGAACATACGGATAAAGAAGTCAGACGAGATGTCCCCTGGAAGGACTTTCTTGGTGGTACCACGTTGGTTATGGAATAACTGACAGGCAGAGATTGTTCCTGCACAAGTGCACTGTGGAAATAGCAGGCATGAGCGAGAGGTGAATGAGGACCTCAGTGGTGACAGTCTTAAGGCATTTAGAGCACTGAGTTCCAGTCCACGTGTGAACTCCCCTCCCAAAGACGATCATCTAGACGGATCCTTTGAATTAATTCCTTGAATTGTTTTAAAGGAGAAAAAAAAATCACTCCGTCCACATGGCTTACATTAGTACAGATCTATTTCATTCTCATCTGAGCATTCATAGCGGTTGTATATGATGGGGGAAAAAAAGATACTTTCTTGCCACTTAGCATGTGAAAAAAATCCTAGGGAAGACAAGTGCATATTAGGGTGAGCCAACTGTTTACCATGATCTGCTAACAAATGTGAAAACTAAAAATGGCCTTTCTGCTCTGGGAGTTTATCGTGTATTAGTTGCCATGTGTTAGCTAACATAAGCTTATTGCAGTCTGAAATAAGTCCTACAATTTCAGTTTACCTTCGCTCTCCCAGCTGCTACACGTAGTGATTGTCTCACAGTGATTTACGGCTCCCTTTTCCTTGCCACTGGAACTCTGAGGATAGGAACTAAAACCAAAACCATACATTTGTTTAAAAATTATGGAACTCAGCATGGTTCTTAAAGCCATTATGAACTGCCCTTTTCCCTGAAGAATTAGATTTCAATTTGGGGCGCAGTAATCACTGCTTCAGAACAACACACTGTTATTCAACACACCCCAAATTAGGTCCTGATTTTGCCTCTCTCATCTTTCCAGATATTCACTCACTACATTAAAAGAATTTTACTCATTACAGTAGATGCTAAAAAGAATTAAAAGACAGAAGAGAGTTGTAGACATCGCAGAATCTTAGAAAACAGTGCGTAATATATATCTGCACATATAAATGGAGGACACAAGGTCTGGCAAATGTCCATAAAAATACAGAAATATTCATGTTAAACTAATATTTTGCTATTAAATATATTACAGTAAACATATGAAAAGATCACACAGGCATCTATTTTAATTTCTAAACATCAGTGTAGCAGTCGCTGCCAGCAGGACTGTATCAGGATCATGAAAAGGCTTTGGAAACATCTGAGAAAAAGTTCATCCACAAGGGGATGGGGCCGTCCACAAGGTAACAGAGCATATTTAGTAGTTACATGATTAGAAACTATTTGAAAGCACATTCAGTACTGAGACATTTCAGTGAATTGCAGGTTTCCAGTGCAAAATGGATCTTTTGGCCCCTATGGCAGCCTCTGAACAGTACAGAACACTTTTTCTGGTTAGCATTAAGTTTTGGGTTTGATATGCCTAGGCTGTCTTGACCCACATGTTCAAATCCCAGGTGAACTGACTCAGCCCTTCATCTTTCCTAGATAGATAAAGCGGAGCTTTGCCATGTACGTGTACATATCTCTCTCTAACAGGAACTTCAAAAATGAAGGTTCTTTATTGTCTGCAAATAATTTTAAAATATTCTTTTTGAAACAGTGTTTGCTCCTTTCCTTGGCTACCATTTATTTTTCCATTCTGCACCTGGTTGGCTAGCACTGACCTTTCCCTTGGAGGTTTGTCCTTCCCCTGTTAAATGCAGGACATAAGTGCACACTGGCAACCAAACCTGTTTTTACAAACTCAGAAGTGTTTGTGGGAGAGCAGAAAAGGAAGGCAGTGCTCAGAGTCCTGGAGTCACAAATTGCTCATCTTCCATATTCGCTATGGCAGTAATTTATAGATTGGGTTCCTTCAGGCTGGCAGTTTCTCTGTGTAATTACATGATATTGATGCATATCCCCGAGGACAATCCTTATTAAGAGCAAATAGTTCAAAATATTCATAATATATAAAATTAAAAAATATTTTCAGGAGTGAAATGAGATGGTGTTTTGCCCACATGGGTACAAATTGATCCAGGTTTTGTGATCACAGTGTCTTAGGTTTCATATCAGTTATCTCAGCATAACTTTATGATTATTTCTGAAGTCATGCACAGAATGAGGGTAGACACAGTCTGACCTTTCCAGACTTCCTGCATTTTAATTTTTCGTGTGCTTAGAAATAAAAGAGAAAAAAACCCAAGAGGTAATATTATTTCTGTATAGAACATCTAAAGATATACTAGGCATGTTCAGAATACATTAAAGACACTGTCTTGACACAAGAAATTTACCATCTACTTTTAGATATTACATAACTAATGAGAGCAATAAATGCTGGAGGAACAGAAAGAATGGATTGAATTTACAGTAATAAGATTATAGCATTCCTCCAGTATGTATGTATGTATGTTTTAAAATTCACGTCAATTTTCTTACCTCAGTCTAGGCTTTGATTTTTAATTTTGACTCTTTTTTTTTTCTTTATCAGATTAAATTTCCTGTTTGAAGCCACAAGACCATAACATCCAGGCTAAAAGCTCAGGCCAGCCAGTTTTTTGGCTTCTCTGTTTTGCTTGTATAGGCAACATAGATGGCCTCTTTCTAGCAGAAACATCCTCTTCATGCCCCTTTTTTCCTGACAGTAGTCAAAGCTGAGGTACTGATATATTTGAATGCATGCACCTCCTTATTCTTCACAGGGAAAAACTGTACATAATAGTACATAAAAAGTACATAATAGTACTAGATTTTAAATTCTCATTTTGAAGAACATTTCCCATACCTTTTCTATGTTGTGCTAAATTCATGTATTAATATTCTATCTTCTCATCCAGCCTTAGTGGTCACTTACAATTTGTGAAAAATCAATAATGTATCTTGCTGGCTTTTTTTCTGGTATTGTACAGATTTTTTTGACATTTTTGTCACTCTGAAAATATCAGAATTGTAAAATGAATTTTTCATTGATTTTCCTGGAAGATCTTTGGGATTTTGATGGATATGTATTGACAGCAGCCCCCTCTACTGAATTCAAAGTATTGAATCCCTAATGCAAATCATTCTCTCTTCAACATATTTGAGTTACACTCAACATTCTTTAAAAAGTGTAATCAGAAATTCTTTCCTCTTGCAGTATTTTGCTCACTTGTGTTCTTTAGTTTCTGTACAGTCTTGCAGGCTGCAGACAAAAGATAAACAAAGAAAAAAATAGAATATCTAATGTTTAAAATATAAGCGGGGATTAAAAAAAAGAGTCTTCAAGCCCATGTAGATGATAAATACATAGGAAGACGGCACAAATCCATATTCAGAAAAATAATTTCTTCCTCAACATTTGTAATGAAGAGTTGTCAGTCACATTAGTTTTTATGTAAATTTGCCTAAGCTGATGAATCATAACTCAATAATTGCCTAATCTTCTTGGTTTTAGCCAACATTTCCTTTTTTTTCTGTTACCTCAATTTATTTTTATTTGTTCATTTAATTGTTTTTAAGAGTCCGCTCTGGAACCCATTACTAACACAGTGAAAAGAAGGGGGCTACTCTGCGAGATTTTCAGTCTAAGACACTAAGAAGTGGATGCAGGAGACAGACAGGGATCAGAATAGGACAACACTAGTCACCATGATAGACAGTAATCTTGGCACACAGCTGACTATTCATTATCATTCCTTCAGTAGACATCTCAGCATAGGAGATTTTAGGAAGGGATTTAGAGGAGGAAAATTAGGTGAGTAGGAGTAAGAACCAGCAGTAAGGGAAAGCACGAAGGTGCTGGTTTGAAAATGTAACAAGTAGAGAGTTATTACTGAATGAAATGTGTAGGGGGAAGACTTTGGTTTCTCTACAGGATATTAAAAGATGATAAGGGGGGAATAAGCTATAAAGAGCCTTAAAAGTGAAGTAGCTTTTGCTTGCTAAGATTTTGAAGAAGGGATACCCTGGAATAAGGAATACGGCTGAAACAATGGATGTGGATGATAATCAGTACAGCAGAGTTCTGCAGCTGTGTTCTCTTAAGAGCGCCCTAACATATTTCCAGGTGCTCTGCTGATTACCGTTATGCCCGTTCTGAAAATTACACCATTAAGTAGCTCTTTTCAAAAGAAGTTTCTATAAGAAGTTTCTGGTTCTTTTTCCTAGTCAAGTTAGCTTATTGGTATTGAGTATCTATTTTTATATTGTTAGCTACATTTAACACCATTTCAGCGTGGTGAAGTGACTATACCATAGCACTAAATTCATACTAAAAAAAAAAAAAGAGTGTGGCATTTCTATTTTTTCTCAGCTGTGTTACATCAAAAGAGTTAATTTGACTGAAAAAAATGCTTGCCTCCATATGTCTTTGATTTCAATACACCTTCTTGCAGGTATTTGAGTTAATGGAACGGCAGATTGATGCAAAAGGCCTCTGGATTGGTATCTGTGATCACCATAGAAGTGACTTTCTCAGCGAAATGTGTGTATAAAGAAGGTCACCTCAAGAACTGATATGGAAGGTTTCTCCATAGGCACTAAATTCTTAGAAATTTACAGATGAAAAATTCAATACGAGTATTAATAGATAGGAATGCAATATGGATGAAGGGACACTGAAGCTGGAATAGCAAGTAGAACAAAAATGATGAGGGGACTTGGGGACATAAGAAACCAGACTGAAGCTGCAAACTTGGGTGTAACTGTGTACAAGCTAGAAAAGAAAAAGGAAGTTTAGATAAAGGAAATATAAGGGGAGTAATATGAGAAATTATTTTAAGGAAGAATGGGGCATGGTTATGAGGAAATCAAAGACAGACAGAATAAAACAGACATGATAAAAGACTAACAACTGAAGCAGATGTGGGCTTCCTTTTGGAAAGAGAGACAGAGAAAGCAAGTCTTGATAATGGGATAGACAGGTAAGGAAGAGACAAATAATCAGGAGCTTTTTGTGACAGACAGACAGGTTGGAGGTCAGGAGGAAAGGCAGATGTGTGTCACGTTTAAGCTTGAGCTGGTCCTGATGATGCTTCTGAGTGGATATGCAGGATATTTACTACAAACCATCAAACGAGAGGTCCGGATAGACAGAGGGAAATACCAGAGCACATGCAGTGTCCCCTGAAGAGAGCTCTCCCAGGATCATTTGAATGGAAACAAGGAAGCAAGCTTGGAAAAACCATACAAGGGAGAAGACACTTCTTGCCATGGGGAATATTTTAACCCCATCAAAAGTGCCCTTGGCACAATGCCTCGGACAGGTATTGGCCCAGGAACGTGGTGCCTACATCGGAAAACTTGTGGCTAAGTAAGTCACTGAGAGGGAAGGGAACTGGATTAAATGGACCTCAACATCACTAAGAAAGGAACCGCGCACGTCGCTGGCCCCTCTGCATCCCCAGGTTTCTCGGCTGCATTTGCCGCGCGGCCCGTGTCACCGTTGGGCTCTTGGCTCTGCAAAGCGTCCTGGCTCCGGCCGTGTGGGCAGGGACACCCGCGGGGACTGCCCTGCCCGCCGCGCCGCCTCGGTACACGGATAAACACACAAACAAACGACCATAACTGCCGCACCGGCGGCTCCCCCTCAGCCCTCCCACCGTCCCGGGTGCTGCCAGGCTGCGGGACGGAGCCGGGTCGCACATCCCCTCCCCGTCCCCCCGCGAGGGTCCCCCCGCAGCCCTGGCACCGCTGAGGAGGGTCCCAGCCCCCCGGCCAGGCCGGCACCGCTGCAGCCGCCGCCGCCTCCCTCCTCTCGGCGACCGTTGGCGCCCGCCTCGGCGCGCGGCCTCTGAGGGCGGTGTCGGCGGCTCCCTCTCCCGTCCTGCGCGGCCGCTTCCTTCCCGGCCCCGGCGC